>JAWNNO010006035.1:0-11302 GCA_035044985.1 Lordiphosa fenestrarum
TATGTCGGAGCGAAAGTAATTTCGATTACTATTCTTGAATTTACCGCCTTTGAGGCCAGTAGTGTTGTCTTGAGACAGTGTTGCTTGAGACAGTGTTGCTTGGCAGTGTGGCGATATTTCGATAAGTATCGCCGAGTGTGGCCCTGATGGTGGTGGCCGTTCGAGAGGCGGAAGTGAGACGGCACTTTTGCGGGCAACCAGAAGGAGGGACTCACTGCACTGAAGCACGTGGATACAAAAAATAATCGTTAACGACAAGTAAATCTACAAAATACAACTAAAAACGACTACCGACAACAATAATGAAAACCTTGCCCCGACATCAGAAGTGGGATCGGCTTCGGCGCCAACGATTTCGATGGATCAGCTTCGGCCTTATTATGGAGATGCAAAACCAAAACTTATTGCAAATGATGAAAATATGGAAGCATCAAAGCTGAGCATCAGCAAGCGCGTGGCGTTGTGCTGCCAAAATACAATCCTGACGCAGCGGGTGCAGATGCTTTAAAATGGTGTACAACTGCGGACATAATTTTGCGGAGCAGCCACTCGAAGGAAGCCGCCTCATCATGGCTTTAAGCAACGCAATGGAGGGAAGTGCTTCACAATGGTTGACGCAGATTTCGTACTCTGGAATGAAGTGGAACGAGTTCAAAGAGTTACTTCTTAAAAGATTCGGCAACGATCAAACGCCAGCGGCAATGTTTTCGAACATGTTGAACAGCCGTCCGTCTAACAACGAGTGCCATGCGGTTTTTGCTAGCCGCTTAGTGACATCGCTAACAACCGCTTGGGCCAATAAGAACACTGAAGAAATTGCTGTCTCGATTGTGCTTGCGCATATGGCCAACATCGATAGCCGTTTGCAGCGAGTCGTTTTTACTTCGAAAGTCAATACTAGAAGCGATCTTCATTCCGAACTGAAGTCGTTTAATTTCCGTAAAATTCGTTCTCATGACAATGACGTGGATTCTGGACCTGAAGCTAAAAAAGAAGAGAGTGTTGTCAGCAGTGTGCCATTTCTGCGCAAAACCAGGCCATAAGATAGCAGAGTGTAGGAGTAAGATGCGGCAGATGGCGAATGAGACGAAAACACAGGTAAGGACAACCATCATCTGCTATAAGTGTGGCCAGCAGGGACACATTGCGAACAAATGCCCACAGGGAGGAGGAAAACAACAAGTGACGCAGCAGAAGATGGTGAACCAATGTTTCGTATCCGAGCCAGCAGGAAAAATGATGCAGCGAACTGACTACTTCAAACCTGTTTCGATTCGGGTGCAGAGTGTTCTCTAATAAAAGAGAAAATTAGCGGTAAGCTATCTGGAAAGAGGATCAACAACATCATTATGTTAAAAGGTATCGGGAACACCGGTATATATAGTACTCAGCAAATATTAAGTGAGGTTAAGATAAATGACTACGTGTTAGAAATATTGTTTCATGTAGTGCAAAATGACAATTTAAAGAACGATGTTGTTTTAGGACGAGAAATTCTTAGTCAAGGTTTCAATGTCATCGTTATGCCAGACAAGTTTACAATTGTTAAAACCAAATCTGTTGACCTATGTTCACAAGTCGAAGAACCACACAACCTTACAGACCTTGACACCGACTTACAGAACAGTGAAAAAGAAACATTAATAAAGTTACTCGAAAATTATTCCAAAGCTTTTGTCAAAAGATACCATCTACACGAGTTTCCACGGAAAATAAGACTTCGACTAGCCGACCCTAATAAGACAGTCCAACGCCGACCTTATAGGCTTAGTCCCGATAGAGAGACAGATAGTTCGTGACAAGTCCAATGAGCTACTTAAAAACAATATCATCCGTCCTAGCTGCTCCCCATTCTCAAGTCCTATTTTGCTCGTGAAAAAGAAAGATGGGTCAAATCGTTTATGTGTTGACTATAGAGAGCTCAATTCAAACACTATCGCCGACAAATACCCCCTGCCACTTATAAGTGACCAGATTGCCAGACTTCGGGGTGCAAATTATTTTACCTGTTTGGATATGGCTAGTGGTTTCCACCAGATTCCGGTTCATTCCGATTCTATAGAATGTACAGCATTTGTAACTCCGGATGGTCAATTTGAGTATCTGAGAATGCCTTTCGGTCTTAAGAATGCGCCGGCTGTTTTCCAACGGGCAGTTATGAAAGCTTTGGGTGATATTGCTTATTCATTTGTCGTTGTCTATATGGACGACATTATGATTGTGTCGCCAACAATTGAATTGGGCTTAGAACGGTTGAAAACAGTGTTAGATGTCCTTACGACTGCGGGATTTGTGTTTAATATTACTAAATGCAGTTTTCTGAAAACAGTTGTTCAGTATTTAGGATATGAGGTCAGAGCGGGAGAAATTCGACCAAATCCGAGAAAAATTATTGCCTTAAGTTCCTTGCCACCTCCAAAGACTGTTACTGGATTGCGACAGTTCATTGGATTGGCTTCCTACTTTCGTAAGTTTATTCCGAATTTTTCCAAAATAATGAAGCCTCTGTATTCTCTCACGTCAGAAAATGTTAATATTGTTTGGAGAGATGATTTAGAAGAGATTCGAAAGAAAATCGTAACCATTCTCACTCATGAACCAGTTTTAGTAATCTTCGATCCCAAGTATCCGATTGAGTTACATACGGACGCCAGTTCTCTTGGTTATGGTGCAATTCTCTTACACCGTATTGATAATAAACTTCACGTGGTGGAATATTTCAGTAAAACCACAACCTCTGCTGAATCTAGGTATCATTCGTATGAACTCGAAACCTTGGCCGTAGTCGAGGCTGTAAAACACTTCCGGCATTATTTGCTTGGGCAAGAGTTTGTGGTATATACAGATTGCAACTCATTGAAAGCGTCACGTACCAAAATTGACCTTACCCCTAGAGTCCATCGGTGGTGGTCTTATTTGCAGTCATTTAACTTTGACATCCAGTACAGAGAAGGAAAACGAATGGCCCATGTTGACTTTCTATCTAGGAATCCAGTCTCTTCGAAAGTGTTGGCTGAATTGAATAAAGTTCCAGAAAAGCGAGTAAACTTGGCAGAGATATCGGGTGATTGGTTATTAGTAGAACAACGTCTAGACCCCGAGATTAATGAAATAGTAAAGAAACTCAATTCCAACGAGTTATCGGAAGATTTGGCCAAAACATATGACTTAAGAAAAGGAGTATTGTTTCGAAAGATTCAGAAGAATAATAGATCACGATGTTTGCCAGTTGTACCGCGCGCCTTCAGGTGGTCAGTGGTCAACCAGATACATGAGTCAATTATGCATCTTGGATGGCAAAAGACTCTTGATAAGATTTATCAGCACTACTGGTTTGACAAAATGAACAAATATGTTCGCAAGTTCGTTGACAACTGCATTACCTGTCGGGTTGCCAAATCACCTTCTGGAAAAGTACAGGCTGAACTTTATCCTATACCGAAAGTTAGTATTCCTTGGCATACCGTTCACGTCGATATAACGGGAAAACTGAGTGGTAAAAGTGACTTAAAGGAATATATCATCGTCCAAGTTGACGCGTTTACAAAATTCGTATATCTCTATCACACTCTAAAGTTAGATACGGAAAGTTGCATGAAGGCTATGAGATCATCCATTTCGCTTTTTGGGGTCCCAAGTCGTATAATAGCCGATCAGGGAAGATGTTTTGCAAGTTCAAAGTTTTCAGACTTTTGTTCTACACAAAACATTAAGCTACATTTAATTTCCACAGGCTCAAGTCGTGCAAATGGTCAAGTCGAACGGGTAATGAGCACGCTAAAGAACCTATTGACAGCTGTTGAGTCTAGCGAGAAATCTTGGCAAGATGCCCTTGGTGAGGTACAGTTAGCATTAAACTGCACAATCAATCGTACAACAGGTGCAAGCCCTTTGGAAATGTTGATAGGAAAAGAAGCTCGACCCTTTGGCCTAGTTACTCCTTTAGAAACGGAATCAGTTGTTGATTTAGATAGTGTCAGATCGCGTGCTTGTGATAATATGAAGACGGTAGCGTCTTATGATAAGGAGCGTTTTGATAAAACCAAGGCTGTAGTTAATCGACATAGTATCGGTGATTATGTTCTTTTGAAAAACGAGGAAAGGCACCAGACTAAACTGGACCCTAAGTTTAAGGGACCATTTTTAGTTGTTGAAGTTCTAGACGGTAACAGATATACGTTGAAGTCTTTAAAAGGTAACAGACTGTACAAATACTGCCACGAAAATACTAGAAAGATTCCCGACGGTCATGTTCTAAGTGAGTTTGACATTGACAGTGTACAGGACGACTCGTCATTGAATTTAAATGAGACCGAATAGGACTAGTCTACAAAACTAATAAATTAAGTTTAAATTTTAGTAAACGATATATGTCTGACGAAACAATAAATTATTCTGATAAGCAAAGTATATTGTGGTTATCCGTTCAGTGGAACGATGGTTATCCGTTCAGTGGAACGATGGTTATCCGTTCAGTGGAACGATGGTTATCCGTTCAGATGAACGATGGTTATCCGTTCAGAGGAACGATGATTATCCGTTCAGTGGAACGATGGTTATCCGTTCAGTGGAACGATGGTTATCCGTTCAGATGAACGATGGTTATCCGTTCAGAGGAACGATGATTATCCGTTCGGTGGAACGATGGTTATCCGTTCAAGAGGAACGATGAATTGTTTTTGAACCAGATTAGTGTTATCCGTCTACGAGAGACGAAGGTTTTCAGTAACTAGAAGCGTCACGTGGATTAGGGACACGAGAGATCCTTGATATTGAGACGCCACACGAGGACGTGTCTTCGTCAGAATGGCCGTGTCGGAGCGAAAGTAATTTCGACTACTATTCTTGAATTTACCGCCTTTGAGGCGAGTAGTGTTGTCTTGAGACAGTGTTGCTTGAGACAGTGTTGCTTGGCAGTGTGGCGATATTTCGATAAGTATCGCCGAGTGTGGCCCTGATGGTGGTGGCCGGTCGAGAGGCGGAAGTGAGACGGCACTTTTGCGGCAACCACAAGGAGGGACTCACTGCACTGAAGCACGTGGATACAAAAAATAATCGTTAACGACAAGTAAATCTACAAAATACAACTAAAAACGACTATGGACAACAATAATGAAAACCTTGCCCCGACATATATATATATATAGCCGAAGACAACAGCAGCCAGTGCTATCCAAGAAAAGTTTAGCACTGGTTTATAACTGCCGAAACTAAAGTTTTCATGTAAGAGCCTATCCATTCTGAAATGTTCAACAAGATCGCACGAACTATAGCGAAGTTATACACAAAATCATTTTTTATTTATTTGTTTCTTTATTGTGTTCTGAGACTCAGAACTTCTGACTGATCCTATTTGAAACTCGGGCACTTGCTACTTAAATTATTGTTTGGTCACTGGTTACTCAAGATTTGAGTCACTATTTGGTCACTGTTTTGTTCACTGTTTGGTCACTGTTACGGTCACTGTTATGGTTACCACGTAAGTCTCAGTTTGAAAGTTTTCTCTGTTTGGCCACTGAGTCACTGTTTGGTCAGTATTTCGGTATACGGTATTTCGGAAATCTTTTGCAACAATTTTTTTTTCGCTTAGGGTCCCCCAGTCAAACGTTCGCTCTGGTTCTCAGTAACAGAGGTACCCAGAGTATATTAAGTTTGTGCAAAAGAATGTAACAGCCAGAAGGAAGCATCTCCCACCCCATAAAGTATATATATTCTTGATCGGCATTAACAGCCGAGTCTATATAGCCATGTCCGTCTGTCTGTCCTTATGAACAGATCTCAGATATAGTATGAGCTAGAGGTTTGACGTATAAGGGAATAAAACTTTTTATTCTTGCAGGCAGGCAGTTTATTTTCAATTTTGGCCACGCCCCCACCAACCACGGAAATTTGTAAAAAACCTAATTTCTCACACAGTTTTAAAGATAGATGGTTCGAACAAATTTTAGACATAATTTTTAATCAGGATTACTTATCGATCCGCTAAAGGAATGATGAAGATCGGATGGACGGTTGTCGAGTTATGATCAAAAGACTGTTTGCTGCAGCAGCGCAGTAGCAGCGCTGCTACTGCAGCATTAAAATTTATGCTGAGCGTATAATTTCGTTGGTACAGAGTATGTTATAGTCGAGCTCGACCGACTTTCTTTCTTGTTTTTTATTGATTCGCACTAGTTTTTAAAATAATAAAAGTCCCAAAATTTTTACTGAAAATACAGGGTGGTCCATCGATTGTTTGGATTCTGAACTATTCATAAGCGACTTATATTTATTCAAAACTTTGACATTTTCGAAATGGGTCGCTATTCACTTGAAGAAGGTTGGGAAATATTAAAAGCATATTGCCAAAGTGCTGAGTCCTCGACTCAAACTGTGCGAAATTTGAAAAAAAAATTTAACCAAAAAAAAATGTTCCGAAATCTCAATTTGTGGATCAATGTTGGTGGATAAACCAACCCGTGTACGTACTGGTCCGGTGCGCTCGACCGAAAACATTGCTCCGGTTGCTAAAAATGTGCGTGAACAACCATCGACGTCAACTCGCCATCGATCTCAACAATTGGACATTTCGCGCACTTCTTTGATGCGAATTTTGCATAAAGACCTTGCCATGAAGCCATACAGAGTTCAATTGGTACAGCAGCTAAAGCCAATTGACCATCTGAGTCGTTTACATTTCGAAAATTGGGCGAAAGATCGTTTGACCGAAAAATCATCTTTTCCACCTCGGTATGTTTACAAACAAAATAGTCGCATCTAGGGCACAAAAGATCCGCATATCGTCGTCGAGAAGCCAATGCACGCACCACGTGTCACTGTTTGGTGCGGATGTTGGTCTCGAGGCATCATTGGTCCATTTTTCTTTGAAAATGAAGAAGAAGCCACCGTGACCGTGAATGGTGAGCGCTACCGCGCAATGTCAAGTAATTGGTTCTTCGAGGGAATTGAAGCGGAAGACTTGGACGATATTTGGTTTCAACAAGACGGCGCTAGGTGCCACACAGCGCATGCCACAATCGATCTTCTGCGGCCCATCTTCGAAAACTGAATAATCAGCAAATATGGAGATGTGAATTGGCCGTCAAGAAGCTGTGATCTGACACCGTTAGACTATTATCTTTGGGGAGCGGTCAAGGACAAATGTTATGCAAACTAGTCTGAAACAATTGATGAGTTAAAGAACGAGATTCGAGTTGCTATTGCTGACATACGTGCCGAAACAATTAAAAATGTTCTCAAAAATTCGGTAGATCGAATGGCCTACTGAAAAGTCAAAGTTCAAATTTCAACCTTTGAAAAATATGGAGCCGTTTTTTTGTAAAGCAAAATTAAAAACTACAAACTACAAGGTGGCCGATGTAAACTTTTCCCTACACGTGAAATCTGTTTTTGAATACATTAATCAAACTATCTCCGGAAACTTATTATGAGAAATGCTTTTAAGTGTACTAACAATTTACGATCAATTCTTTGAAGCAAGGATTAAAATTGATTTGAAATATATGAAAATTTTATCTCAGTGCATTGATTGTAACTCCCGTATTGCCGTTTATTGATGTCCAGCAAGAAGTGCGACAGATTTGAACAGTTTTGACAGATTTATCATAGAGTTTCCCAAAACATGACATATTCATGTCATTATATGTATGTTCCCCCCATTACAGTCCAAGATCAACAAACTCTTTCCCATGGAAAAAACACTCTTAAAATCGGCTTTTTCTCCCTAAACATTTGTGATATTTACAAACACTCTTCTGACCCACTAAGATGCCTCAATCTAGTATACTCGTACACATGTTAGCCCGGCCCGGCCCCTCCTCCTTCCAACCTCAAGCACACACAGATGTTGTTGCTGTTGTTTGACGAAGCATTCGTCTCTCTGTAACTGTGTCAGTATTTTTATTTTTGGTCCGCATCTAAATGCGCCCATTTAGCTCGGGAATTTTCAAGAGGGCAATTAACTTGTCGATGCAAAAGAAAATAAATCAAAGCCAAGAAATTGGCGAAATAAATGAATCAAAATTATTTAACTGTGGTGGGCCAAAGGTAATTGAAATTTGATTTTCTGGGCGAGTGCCAAGGACGAACACTTACATTGATATCATCCATGCGTTTTTCGAGTTCAGTGCTGGACTTGAGATCGACAGGTTTTTCGATGAGTACATTAATGCGACGCAGACCTTTGGTGACAAGTTCTTCGATATTGACACTATCCAAGGGCGGGCGAGGTGTACCGCTGCCGGTTGTTTTGGACCTGGAGATTATGGTAAAGATTATGATACATTCGATATAGTAAATCCAACATGTACTTGGCCTGTTGAACTTCGCGAAACTTTTCGCGCAGAATGATTTGAGTGCGCATCACAAGACGTGAAATGCTACCCTGTTTGCCGTGTGTTTCCAGCACCAAGGAGTCACCCTGTGATATCAATGTGGCCGCCTCGGGTGCTATAAGCAGACGCAGGTCGTCCCTGGAAAACAAGGGTAAAGTTAGCAATCGAACGGGCCTTTCTATGGACGATTTAACTTACGCCTCGCTTTCGTGGCACTGTTCGATTTTGGCCCTGGTTAAATCTAGTTTATAGATCATTTGCTTGGCCTGCTTATCAAAATCGTTCACACGTTCCTCCAAGTCAGCGGAGTGTTCATCTAGCGGACTCTTTAGGGTCACATTTGAATCATCCGCCGGAGAGGGCATTGAATTCAGGACTTTACTCAAAAAAGAATTGGATTTCTTGGTCGAAGGTGTTTCTATGCGGCTCTGCAAGGAATGTAAAGAGAATCACATTATTTTCATTTTGTCTTTCATTTGGAAGAAGTCCTTCCCGGTGCTTTACCAAAATTACCGTATCACTATCGGAATCAAAGGTTGGTGTCATTTCCAGTGAAAAACGCGGAATCTCCTCATCATCGGAGAAAACCAGTGGCTCTACGTCAAAACCCGTTTCTTTGTCAGGACTATAGAAACTATTACGTCCGGGAGATTCAGGTTCCTTCACTGATGTGGCAGCATCTAAGGTGGGCTTAAGCTGACGCCAACGTTTGGGCTTGGAAACTTGAGGTGCTGTGGTGGTTGGAGAGCCTTCTTCTTCGGAATCCCGCAGAATATCGCGTTCATTGGCAATGCGCTTGCGTTTCTCGTCAAAGGAGATGCGTTGTTTCTCCACACGCAGAAATGGCGTGCTGGTATTGCCTGCACCGGGACGCAGTAATCTCTCCTCATTCTCGTCGTCGTCCTCCTCCTCGTCATCGTCGTCATGCACCAGGGAGTGCTTACTTTTGGTACGTTTGACTTCTATGGCTTCGACACGCACTGAAGAGTCTGAATCTTCCGACAGATCCACTATCTGCACAGTTTCCACATATTCGGGCACAAAAGGTTCAACGCTCTCCAAAATGTTTACCGTGTCCACTATCTCACCCTGCAACGGTTCCAGCGCTATGTTCTGTACAGACATCTTGTCGTTTTGTATATTCTTGACCTTAATTTCCACCACCTGGGCGGGTAAAGCTTCGGCCTTACGTTTATTTTTATGTGGCTTAGGCGGTGGCATTTTGGAGATTTTGTCAGGATCGAGCGATATCTGGGAGAACAGGGTGCTGGATTCGGCTAGGCGGAAAGTTTGTGGTGGCAGAACATCGGGTAGCACAGCTTCTGAAGTTTCCGTGCCACTGGTTTCGCCTGCCTGAGGAGTGCGCGCACGACGCTGACGCACTGTACCACTGACCACCACTATTTCCGTGTCCATATCATTCGGTGTCGCATTGGTTGGTGAAGTGACCAGTGTTGTGGCCTCATTGAAACGAGTTTTCAACACATCCTGTGCAATAAATGCATAGTACCATGGGGTTAAATGATTAAATTGTGTACACTAAGGCGAAACTTTCCCACAACATTAAGCAGTTTGCTGTACATTAGCTTTAATTGAGCGTTGGTGAGCGAGCGAGTGGTTGGTGGGTTGTAAGGAGTTTAGGGTTTGACACAGTTTGACGCAGCCACAACCCAAGGAACGCCACAACAATAACAATTGGGGAAAAAACTAATTGAAAAGCGTGAAAATGACACCAAGTTAGACCCCGTAGAACTCTAGTGATACGGTGATTTCTGGTATGTGGTTTTGGGGTGATGGTAATTTGATGGTTTTACTTTTTTGTATTTATATAAATATTTGGTTTTTAGCTGGTAATATTGGTGGATTATTAGCTTGGTGGAGAGATTATTTTGTATGGTATATGAAATTAGAAATAAACATAATGGATTATGGTAAAAGGTCAATTAGAAGTTAGGATTACAAGCACCGGAAGTAATGACCACAAGAGTTAATCTTAAAGGCAGAGAAACAATACCTAAACATTTATAATTATAAGCATTAGTTGAAAGAGCAAAGCTGAAATATAAATTGGGGAAGAGCCATTAATCCGATTTTCAGACAGACTTTTTCGGCTTGACTGACTTTCTTTGTTATGGCTTTAAATGTTTAGCTAAGAAAATAAGTTTGCTGATCCTCTTTGAAATCACAAATAATTTTAAGTACTCTACTTACAAACCAAGTTTCAAATAAATCAAATATAAAATAGATTTTTGCGTGCAGAATTTTCCGGGAGTTTTCCCAACATCGGAAAATCACACCTCAAATAATTCCGGACACTTACAAACCGAGTTTCAGGTCAATCGAATGATTGATTCCTCCCTACAGGACAATTTTTTAACATCGGTCATCGCATATTATTCTTATAAACCGAGTTTCAAGTCAATCGAATAAAATGAATACATATTTAAGCAATCAGATTTTTCCGATTCCGAGCATTGATACTTCTTTATAGGATTATATATGGGCATTTCCGCCGAATGGTCAACCAGAACCAAAAAATTAATTTTCAGTGATCATCGATTTTTTTTGTGTTAAATTATAAAATGATGTCTAAATTTTTATAACTTAATGATATCATGTCATATGTCAGTGGTTTTCATGGGGAAATTGGATTGAAAACTGAAAATTGTTATTTATTCACTTTAAGCTACTTTTATAGACATTTCTATATTTTATTATTATACATGGAAAACATATGTTACGTTTGCTCTTTTTCTACAAAATCTCTTTATTGCATTCAATTAAGAAGAGAAAAATGCAAAGAGACCAAAAAAAGTTCGATTAACGGTTAATTTTTATTTTGCTTCTTATCTATGTTCTAATCATACGTTCGCGACCGAAAACATCATTTTATTGTAATTGCTCCGCATTGACGGCGAGCAGTTGGCTGACACAAGACGTTTAAAATAAGTTGGGTGTCCCCAATTTAA
>JAWNNO010006042.1:0-38157 GCA_035044985.1 Lordiphosa fenestrarum
TACAGACAGTGTTGGGCATTAATCAATTAAATTTTTAATCAATTGATTAATCAATTAATATTTTTATGCAGTAAATTCAATTACAGTTAAAATTAACTGCAATTAAAATATTAATTGCAGCTTGCAATTGATTTAATTGAATTAACTAATATTAATTGTAACTTGCAATTGAATTAATTGCAATTGAATTTATAGGGTTGTATGCGTAGCCCTGATATAATAAGATTGAATGCGTAGCCCTGGTTGATATCGATACTCACGAACCACTATCGAACATCGGTATACTAGGGCTATCGATATCGGCCTCTGGTCACACTGATTGTAAGCGTCACTTGGGAGAAACGCGCTCGAAATAAACCTTCTTGTGAAATAAAATTGAATCAACCTGAGTCTACAACATCAGAAGTGGGATTAGCTAACTTTTGTGCCTACTTAATCTCAAATTTGCTCATTGTTCTGCTCCGCTATATATTGTGTGGCCTGTTTCGCAAAATCTCAGAAAAAAATAATTATGGAAGACGAAAGCCAAATTCTGGAGAAGCAAAAGTTGGTGAAATGGTTTATTGCCCATAGAATTAGCTTTCCGACCAATGGAACCTTAAGACAGCTGACCAAAATTGCATCGGAGTACGAATATGCTGCCTCACACTCATCGGACTATGAAGATGAGGCCGATGGCAGCGACGTCTGCAACCAAACTATAATGCAGAAATCTTTAGGTGCACGCCAGGCGAAGGATGAAGACATCATAGAAGGCCACGCGAATGGGGATCCATCAAACACACATTTTTCCGAACAGCAGCAGGTGAATACATTGCAAGAAGAAGAAGAATTTTTGGAATTACGAATTTGAAAGAAAAATCATGTATCACAAATGAATCGAATAAATCTATTGTTTCAGTTACATTAGACATTGACATTGCAACCTTAAGTAAAGAAGATTATGAGGAGACAACAGAAACGAACAATGAATCATTGAATGAACTATCAGAGAGTGAATCGGTAATTGCTAGGGAATTATTTGAAAATAGGCAGACAGCGAACGTCAGTGAACCTATACAAAAAGAATTTAAGCTTTTGGAATTTGATTTGCCATTCATATATAATATTGACTATTTTGAGACCGCCGACTACAATATCAACCCCAAGCTTAGTGAAGAAAACAAAAGAATGATCTTAAGATTGATTGAATCCAATTATTTGGATTTACCCAACATTCCAGCTATTGATCATAACTATGAGATGAAGATTAAGCTTAAGTCTGAGGTACCAATATATTCTGCCCCAAGAAAACTATCTTATCAAGAAAAAAAGGAAGTAGATAATATAATTGATGACCTTCTAAAAAAAGGACGAGTCATTCACCATATACCTCTGCAATTGTACTTGCCAAAAAGAAATCGGGCGAAAAGCGAATGTGTCCAGACTACAGGGGACTAAATAAGCATACTGTTAGAGATGGATACCCATTGCCACTTATAAATGACTGCTTAGAGCGATTGGAAGGTAACCATTATTTTTCAATACTGGACTTGAAAAATGGTTTTCATCAAGTAAAAGTTGCTAAAGAGTCAATACAATATACTTCTTTTGTTACACCCAATGGCCAGTATGAATACACGAGAATGCCGTTCGGGCTTACAAATGCACCAGCTGTTTTCCAGAGATTTATCAATTTTGTATTGCAACCATTGATAAAAGAAGGCAATGTAGTAGTTTATATGGACGACATTGCGATTGGATCCAAAACAATTGACGAGCACGTCGAATTACTAAGTAGAGTGCTAAGACGACTTGCAGAGTATCGACTTGAAATCAAGCTAAGCAAGTGCCATTTTTGTTTTGAAAGTATTGAATTTCTTGGATATACAGTCAGTGGCACAGGAATATGTCCAAATAATGAACACATTTCAACTATCAAGCATATGCCAGTACCAAAGAATCATATTGAAATGCAAAAGTGTTTGGGGCTTTTCTCTTACTTCAGACGTTTCATTCCGTCCTTTTCAAAAATTGTTAAGCCACTTCAAGAATTGACCAAATCGGATGCTAAATTCCATTTAAGTACTAGATGTGAGGAGATTTTTGAATACCTACGTCATAAATTAGTATCATCTCCAATATTGGCCCTATATAACCCGAACCGTGAGACAGAGGTGCACTGTGATGCGAGTGCAGATGGTTTTGGAGGAATTTTAATGCAAAAACAAGACGATCGAAAATTTCATCCGGTGTGTTATTTTTCTCAGTCAACAAGTGCAGCCGAGAAAAGATACCATAGTTTCGAATTAGAAACTTTGGCGATTACATATTCATTGAGGAAATTTAGGATCTATTTGGAAGGGATTCCGTTCAGAATTATTACTGATTGTAACTCGCTCACATTGACCTTAAACCGAAAAAGTGTAAACGCCAGAATAGCAAGGTGGGCCCTTGAACTTGAAAACTACAATTGTGCTATAGAACACCGCAGTGGGAAATATATGAAACACGTTGATGCACTAAGCAGATATCATTCAGGAATTCAGGATCTCCAATTTGATCCATTGTTATCAGTTCAAGATAATAAAGATAAAGATCAAGTAATAGCAATGATTGATTCTGATGATGTCAACTTTCAACTCCAAATAACTCAGAACAGAGACGAAGATATAGTCCAATTAAAAGATCAGTTTTAGAATGGATCGGTCAAGCACTTTACTTTAGAAGATGGAGTGGTTTATAGGCAGGGAGAAAGTGATTCACTTTTGTTATATGTACCCTCTGAAATGGAAACCAATTTAATACGGTTAGTGCATGAAAAACTTTGCCATTTAGGAACTGAGAAATGTGTTAAAGAGCTAAAAAGGCATCATTGGTTTCCCAATATGACCACAAAAGTAGATGCCTTAATACAAAATTGCCTAAAATGTATTATGTTTACCGTCCCCACACATGCAAACAACCGTACTTTACATAGTATACCTAAGCGACCAATCCCATTTGATACATTACACATCGACCATTTCGGTCCCCTTCCATCCGTTGTATCAAATAAAAAATTCATATTAGTGGTTGTGGGTGGATTCACAAAATTTGTTAAATTGTATTCAGCTAAAACAACTAGCACTAAAGAGGTCAATGCATGCTTAACCAAGTTCTTTGAGAGTTACAGTCGTCCCCGCAGAATTGTCAGTGATAGAGGATCTTGTTTTACCTCATTGGAGTTTAGCGAATTTTTGCTGAAAAATAACATATCACATGTAAAGGTAGCGACTGCTTCTCCCCAAGCGAATGGACAAGTTGAACGTGTCAACAGAATCATTAAGACAATGCTTGCCAAAATAAGTGTACCAGTGAGCCATTCAGATTGGTGTAAGCTGCTTAAAAAAGCGGAATATGCAATAAATAACTCGATTCACTCTACTACAGGAGAAATGCCTTCCATTCTGTTGTTTGGCGTTCAGCAAAGAGGTTGTAATGTCGATGCACTGACTGAATATCTAGATGAAAAATATGATTTAGATGCTGCGTGTGATTTAAATTCTATTAGGCTGAAAGCATTAGACAGAATAGAATATAATCAGAAAAAGGCTTCTAAAACATATGAGAAAAATCACAAAGAACACCTTAGGTTTTCAGAAGGAGACTTTGTTGTCATGCGAAACGTTGATACCACAATTGGCACTAATAAGAAATTCGTCCCGAAATATAAAGGCCCATATTGTATAAAAAAGGTATTGCCTAACGATCGATATGTCATTAATGATATTGAAAATTGTCAAATAAGCCAGATTCCGTATGAAGGTATCATTGAGGCATGTCGATTACGTAAATGGGTTGATTGGCGGGATCAGTGTGAAAATTCTCCGACATAACTTTGAAATCTTTGAAAATGTAAATATATTTGGAATAAAAATATCGTTATATCTATTATTAACTTAGGATCTTAATCTATCACATGAATAATGTATATTTAATTGAGGAAATGTAAATTTTATGTATATAGATTTAACAAACTATGTAGATAATTTAAATACTTTAAGATCGAGGACGATCTTATGGTCAGGATGGCCGAGTTATAGGGTTGTATGCGTAGCCCTGATATAATAAGATTGAATGCGTAGCCCTGGTTGATATCGATACTCACGAACCACTATCGAACATTGGTATACTAGGGCTATCGATATCGGCCTCTGGTCACACTGATTGTAAGCGTCACTTGGGAGAAACGCGCTCGAAATAAAGCTTCTTGTGAAATAAAATTGAATCAACCTGAGTCTACAAATTTTTCAATTGTTCTACACTACAGTTAAAATTAACAATTAAGTAAGCTGTGTGGGCATGTATATTTAAAAAAAAATATCCGAAAACGAATCATCAATGGCATCAAGAACAAAAACAAACCAAGAAAAATTTATTTTCAATTTTTATTTTGGCTCGTATGTACCAATAATCGAAATGAATCAAGTGCCCTGTAATTCGCTTTTGACTAAAAGCAGAACTTTTGATGCAGAGGAAAATCCCGGAACTGCAGGCTCTGATCCAATATCCCGAAATCCGAAGGTATTTTTATAATATAACCGGTCGGCAGCAGTTGAACGACTTATTTCTTTGCCATTCACTGCATGTTTGAAAAGAGTGTGGTGCTGAAAAGCAACTTTCACTATTATAAGAAATAATAGTAAAATAATAATAAACAAATCTTATTTTACTAATCAATTGTTAATTTTTAATCAAATTTTTCAAACAGATTGACAGTTAATCAATTGTTAACTGTAGAAACTTTCGATTAACAATTAATAAATTGTTAATCACAAAATATTGCAATTACAGTTAATTAATTGTTAACTGCGATAGGTGCGAAATACAATTAATTAATTGTTCATTTTTATACCCGTTACTCGTAGAGTAAAAAGGGTATACTAAAGTCGTGCAAATGTATGTAACAGGGAGAAGGAAGCATCTCCGATATCATAAAGTATATATATTCTTCATCAGCATCAACAGCCGAGTCGATATAGCCATGTCCGTCTGTCCGTCCGTCCGTCCGTCCGTCCGTCTGTATGAACACCTAGATCTCAGAGACTAGAAGAGCTAGAGCAACCAAATTTTATACGTAAGCAAGTATTGTCTGTAGGCAGATCAAGTTTGTTTCAAATTTTGGTCACGCCCCCTCCCGCCCCCGCAATAAAAAATGTTGAATAACTCCCACAATTTTTAATATATCGAGCTCAGATTTTGCAGTGTAGTCTTTCTGTCCAATATCTACAATCTCACAAATTTTCAAAAGGATCGGATAATAAATAGCCGAGTTAAAAAAATGTTGCATACTTATGCGAACTGAGCTAAGTAACGGGTATTTCGAAGTCGGACAGGGCCGACTTTAACTTACGCTCTCGTTTAATTGTTAATCAATTAAAATTTGCCCAACTCTGGGTACAGAGTATAAAAATAACAAGAAAGAAAGTCGGTCAAGCCCGACTATAACATACTCTGTACCAAGAAAATTTGTCTTTTGATCATAACTCGAAAACCGTTCATCCGATCTTCTTCATTTCTTTGGCGGATCGATAAGTTATCCTAATAACTAAACATGTCCAGAAGGAACAAGCCATCTATCTTCAAAACTGTGGGAGATATGACGTTTTTAGAGCGAAGCTCTTTTACGGACGGTCGACTGGGGGGTAAATCCAGAAAACGATTGTCTTTGCGACAGATTTTTTGGCTACGCTTTTGACTTTGCAAAGTCAGCAGCGTTTGTGTGTGAGCTCACTCAGTGCGCGCGTGTATATGTGTATGTATGCAACTTTCATGTATGCAGCAAATTATAGGCGCTCTCTCATTTTCTCCCGCACTGGCACTCTCTGCTGCTGATGCGATCGTGTTATATAAGTCTTCATTTACATTTCGTATGAGATCATTATTTGAAAACATATTTTGAACTTCAACAATCCTCGGCATTATTGCCACGTCTAGAATGGCGGCTTTGTATATATTTGGTGAAGTTGCACAATTGTGCTCTGGGGCGGGGCTTCAGCACCCATAGCCCCCCATCCAGAAAATAAGATTATTTCATCTCAAAACAAGAACAGAATGTGCTCTCAAATTTTTGAGAACAAATGTTCATCACCGAAAAGTATAAGTATCCATTCAGACGTGCGGCTTGGCAACAGCCTAACGAGCTAACACGTCCGCCGTCGCGTCGTTGCGCGCTGGGCGTCTTGGGCTCCACTCCCAGTAAGTCAGAAATTGTTTTATTTTTATACCCTTGCAAAGGGTATTATAATTTTGCCCAGAAGTTTGCAACGCATAGAAATATTCATTTCCGACCCCATAAACTATATATATTCTTGATCAGGGAGACGAGCTGAGTCGATTGAGCTTTGTCCGTCCGTCTGTCCGTCCGTCCGTCTGTCCTGTCTCTACGCGAACTAGTCTCTCAGTTTTAAAGCTATCGAGCTGAAATTTTGCACAGAGTCTTCTTTTTGCTGCACACTACTAATATGTCGGAACCGACCGGATCGGATGACTATATCTCATAGCTCCCATAGGAACAATCGGTCGGAAAACTAGTTTTAGTATGAAAAACTTTTTTCTTTTCAATGGAAACGTCTCCAAACTTTGTAATCGTAGGTTTTCTATGTTATTTTATAATTCTACCAAGTTTTATTAAAATCGGACAACTATATGGTATAGCTGCCATACAAAAGATAGGTCTGAAAAACAGTCTTAGTTAGAAAAACTTTTTTGCTTTTAATGGTAGCATCCTGCAAATTTCTGTATTCCTGTATTTGTTTGTTTCACATGCTTTCACATAATTCTACAAGTTTTTGTCCAAATCGGATGACTATATCATATAGCTCCAATTCGAACGATCGGAACGGTCGGAAAATGGGAAAAAGTCTTTTTTGAAAATATTTAAGCGAGCACTTGCAAGGGTATAAAAACTTCGGCACAGACGAAGTTAGCTTAGCTTTCTCGTCTTAAATTTAATTTACTAAGGCAGTTGGGGTGTTGTACAAGGCGGATGTCTCTGCGGATTCGGAGCTGATATCGGACCTGGACTTGGAATTGGATCTGGGCCTGGACTGGATCCTGGACCCTGGACCTCAAATTTTATTTATACCCTTGCAAAAGGGTATTATAATTTTGCCCAGAAGTTTGCAACGCATAGAAATATTCATTTTCGACAACATAAACTATATTGATTCTTGATCAGGGTGACGAGCTGAGTCGATTGTGCTTTGTCCGTCCGTCTGTCTTTGTGTCCGTTTTTACGCGAACTAGTCTCTCAGTTTTAAAGCTATCGAGCTGAAATTTTGCACAGAGCCTTCTTTTTGCTACATACTACTACAATGTCGGAATCGACCGGATCGGATGACTATATCTCATTGCTCCCATAGGAACAATCGGTCGGAAAACTATTTTTAGTGAGAAAAACTTTTTTCTTTTCAATGGAAACGTGTCCAAACTTTGTAATCGTAGGTTTTCTATGTTTTTTTTATAATTCTCCCAAGTTTTATTAAAATCGGACAACAACATGGTATAGCTGCCATTAAAAAGATATTTATGAAAAACAGTCTTAGTTAGAAAAACATTTTTGCTTTTAATGGTAGCATCCTGCAATTTGGCATTGGTTTGTTTTACATGCTTTCATATAGCTTTACAAATTTTTGTCCAAATCGGATGACTATATCATATAGCTCACATACGAACAATAGGTCGGAAAATGGGAAAATCAGTATTTTTTGAAAATATTTAAGCGAGCACTTGCAAGGGTATAAAAACTTCGGCACAGACGAAGTTAGCTTAGCTTTCTCGTTTTAATTTAAAATATTCTCAAAAACTGAAAATCCGTTCATAATTAGTTTTTGACAACGAATGTGCTCATATTGCCACCAATGTTCACGGTTTTTCACTCTGTATATGCTAAAAATTCGCGAGTCTGGTCATTGTGCGTCGCCCAGGCGTCTGCTAGTATCACGATAGCGATATGGTATTTTGAACTGCCGCTATGAAGCAGGTTTTACATTTACGAATCGACATTCGATGCTCCGGAGCCGTTTGGCCATCACTGTCTAATCAGTCGGTCCAGTTTTGAACGATTTCTCCTTTAGCGTCTTTAGCCTTGATATTTGCCAGGTTCGACTTTTACTGTTAACGATTTTCAAGACTATCAATTGTGCTCACTATCGATAATTTTCAAACACCACTTTGTGGGTTTTGGTTTATGCTCTCACGTTGCTCTTACATTTACAATATACAAAACAAAAAGTAGTTTTGATTTGCCAGTATTGTATTTTTAAATCAGATTATGATTATCCCTCGTAAAGAGCTTCGCTCGTACCGGGTGTTCCACGACGCCCACTTCTTTTTTTTAATTCAATAAAGGGAACCCCAGATAGCCCAAAAAACTTTGGTTTTTTGAATTTGGTCAATTAGCTTGGTTGTTACAGTGGTTCAAAGTTGAAGAATTTTTCAAACTGCTGAATTTTTAATTTTTTTGGTTACAAATGTCAATTTTGTGAGCGTGTAAAAACCAAACGGTAATACCGATTTGAATTTGCTTGATTTTTTTGAAAAGATGCATTAATTCTTAACGTGAATACATTAACAAACTTTATTATTTCAAAGTTGAATGTTCCACATTCAAGTTTTAGGTGGACACTATTTTTGGTTGAGTTTTTTATCTTTAATAGACTCGAAAATATCAATTTCACCCGATTTCAGTTGTTTCGGAGCATAGGTATTATATATTAGTCTATTTATTAATGTATTGTAAAAAATGCAGCTGCCACAACCTGCCCCCTTAGACGTTACATTGATATTTGCGATTTAATCTACAGGTAAATAATATTTGGGAAGAACAAGTTACAAACGAAGAAGAAGAAGAACGTTGCAGGCAAAATTTTAAAGCGTATTTTATGATTTACTGAGATAGGTAACACATAATATAGGTAGTTACAATTGGCCTTTTCTGATTTTGCGCTTTACAACTAGCAAGTGGGTGGATTTTTTACCTACTCTCGAGTGACCTTTTGAACAGGTACTAGCTATGTTTGAAGTTGCTCATTGTCTTTTAATGGTGTTGTGAACTGTTCTTCAAAACCGCGGAATCACAAAAAGCTTTCGAGTCGCTAGTAAAAACCGAACTTAATTATACAAATGATGATTTGAAGGATGGGGAAATCATTACGACGAAAATACAAAACATATTCTACAGACTACAATCTAAATGGAAATCAGCAAATCGGACTGAGGAAAGATTTATACAAAAAAACTCGATTTGGCTTGATGGATTTTCTTGTTTCGATGGTAATGACGAAATACCCAGCACTTCTTCAGGGCAACCACGAGGCAGACCAACTAAATCTTTCGATGAGTGTTCTACGTTTACAAGGAAAAGGAAGCTTCAAGGTGCCACAATGGAAATTAGCACGGAGCATCTATCGGAGGCATTATCCGTCAAATACTCAAAAGACCTGGAGAGAAACAGATCTACTATAACAAAAGCTGTTGCAATTGCTAGTCCTGTTCGTCTTAAGCGCATTAAGGACAACATCAATACACCGCCAAATGCACAGCCCACCAAGTACACTCGGGAAGAAGCTTTGGCCCTGTTTTTGGATGTGGGATTTTCCAAGCAGAAGTATAAGATGATGAGGGACTCATTAAGGAAGCACAAAGTCGACATTCTTCCCAGCTCCGAAGACATAACTGCTGCAAAAAAGGAGGCAGTTCCAGTCCCTGTGGAAGTCAATGAAGTATCGGCACAAGTAAAACTTCAGGATTTGATCGACCACACAGCGAGACGCATTATGCAAAGTTTACCCGAATCGGAATTGGAAGCATTGCCAGAAAAACTGACTTTACTCTGCAAGTGGGGCTGCGATGGATCATCGGGACAGAGTGCTTACAAGCTAGTGATTAGTTCCGATGACGGCCCAGTGAGTGATGCGAACATGTTCATGGCCTCACTTGTCCCACTGCGGCTGAAAAGTGGAAATGTGGATCACTGGAAAAATCCTCGGCCTTCATCAGTACATTTCTGCCGGCCAATAATGTTCAAGTATGCGAAGGAAACGACCGAACTAGTTTTAAGCACTGTTAGCAGTATAAAGGAGGAAATATCCGCTCTGAGGCCAATCCTCTTCGAATCGACAGGAGGAAAAGTCGTCCGGATTGGATTTCAATGTTTTTTAACTATGGTTGATGGAAAAGTCTTGAACGACATTACGAACACCAAATCAACTCGGACATGTGCCATCTGCAAGAGAAAGCAAAAAGACTTTCAGGAGACATCGGAAACGGACGAGCATAATTATGAATACGGAATTTCTCCATTGCATGCGAGGATCAGATGCATGGAATTCATGCTCAAGTTGGCATATACTCTTCCACGAAAAGGAGACAACTCTGATGACATTACCAACTCCAAAACAATGGAAAATAGAAGGAAACAGGATATACAACAGAAGTTCTTGGCGGAGCTCGGGCTAAAAGTCGACAGCCCGAAGCAGGGCTATGGAAACACGAATGATGGAAATGCATCCCGGAGATTCTTCAACGACGATTATGCAACTGCTCAGATAACAGGAATTCATCTGGATGTCATCAAACGGTTTAAGAACATTCTCAATGTCTTAAGCTGCGGCAATAATGTTGATGCTAGAAAATATGGAAAATATGCCAAGGAGACAAGAGATATTTTACGTGCAAAGTACCCAGAGAAAAAACTTACTCCTACTGTTCATAAAATATTGGATCATGGTGAGCAGCTTATAAAACAACAACTTTTATCGATGGGAGAGTTGTCAGAGGAAGCCCAAGAATCCAAAAACAAGGACTACAAAAGGTATAGATATGCGAACACGTGCAAAATATCTCGACATCAAGAAAATACAGACCTTTTCAACATGTTGTCGGCCTCCTCTGATCCTCGTATCTCATCTCTCAGACACATCAGGACACTCGCGGAATTAACCAACGAATATTCCCCAGAAATATTAAGACTATTAAGCACTAATGATATGAATACCTATACTGACAACATTTTACAAGAAAATTAATCATTCCCAAGTTAGAACTAATTTTGTATGAAAATAATTTTTTTTAGCAAGTACAAATTAACTTGTTATACATTTTTTTTAAATTTTTAATATTATTAAAACTTAATTTTTAATAAATCAATTTAAAAAAATTAAAATACGTAGACTTTTTCATACAATTTTTTCGGAGTATTAAATTATGAACTTTGGCAGCCGATCCTGTGTCCCCCTGTTAACCTACAAAGATGAACGTACGCTCATTTTAAAGCTACAGTAGTTCTCTATCCTCGTCCCTTTGAAATTTTTCAAATATCTCTTTCCGTTAAAAAGTTATGATTTTTGCAACGCCAAATTCGCGAATCCGGCCACTGTTGCGCGCGGGGCGTCTTGGGCTCCACTCCCAGTAAGTCCGAAATTTTTTTATTTTTTATACCCTGTTCCCATTGAAAATGGGAAAAGGGGGATCATGAAGTTGTGCGAATGTATGTAACAGGGAGAAGGAAAATTTTCCAACCCCATAAAGTATATATATTCTTGATCAGCATGAACAGCCGAGTCGATATAGCCATGTCCGTCTGTCCGTCCGTCCGTCTGTCCGTCTGTCTGTCTGTATGAACGCGTCGATCTCAGAGACTATAAGAGATAGAGCCACAAATTGCACGAAGGTAGATTTATGCTGTACGCAGATCAAGTTTGTTTCAGATTTGAAAAATTCCACCCCGTCCCCCTTTTATCCCCAAAAAACCTAGACCTCCTCTATAAATCCAAGACCTAAAAAGCCGTCAGATCCACAATTTTCAAGTTAGAGCCTCGTGGTTTAGTATACATCAAGCTAGGCTCAATATCTATCTATTCTGAAAAGTACAATCAGATCGGATCAGAAAAACACCGGAGTTATAAGCGAAACAGTTGAGCTGATAAAAGCAGGACTAGAAAAGTATTGCCTACATTTAGGATGACATCTTCAAAAATTCAAAAACAAATAAATGAAAATAAATGAACAGGGTATTTTGTGGTCGGGAAACTCGACTGCAGCGCCCTTACTTGTTTTAATTTAATTTACTAAGGCAGGTGGGGTGTTGTACAAGGCGGATGTCTCTGCGGATTCGGAGCTGATATCGGACCTGGACTTGGAATTGGATCTGGTCATGGACTGGATCCTGGACCTCAAATTTTTGTTATACCCTTGCAAAGGGTATTATAATATTGCCCAGAAGTTTGCAACGCATAGAAATATTAATTTTCGACAACATAAACTATACTGATTCTTGATCACGGTGACGAGCTGAGTCGATTGTGCTTTGTCCGTCCGTCCGAACTAGTCTCTCAGTTTTAAACCTATCGAGCTGATATTTTGCACAGAGCCTTCTTTTTGCAGCATACTACTAATATGTCGGAATCGAACGGATCGGATGACTATATATCATAGCTCCCATAGGAACAATCGGTCGGAAAACTAGTTTTAGTGAGAAAAACTTTTTTCTTTTCAATGGAAACGTCTCCAAACTTTGTAATCGTAGGTTTCCTTTGTTTTTTTTTATAATTCTCGCAAGTTTTATTAAAATCGGACAACAACATGGTATAGCTGCCATTCAAAAGATAGGTTTAAAAAACATTCTTAGTTAGAAAAACATTTTTGTTTTTAATGGTAGCATCCTGCAATTTGGCATTGTTTTGTTTTACATGCTTTCATATAATTTTACAAATTTTTGTCAAAATCGGATGACTATATCATATAGCTCACATACGAACAAGAGGTCGGAAAATGGGAAAATCAGTATTTTTAGAGCGAAGCTCTTTTACGGACGGTCGACTGGGGGGTAAATCCAGAAAACGATTGTCTTTGCGACAGATTTTTTGGCTACGCTTTTGACTTTGCAAAGTCAGCAGCGTTTGTGTGTGAGCTCACTCAGTGCGTGCGTGTATATGTGTATGTATGCAACTTTCATGTATGCAGCAAATTATAGGCGCTCTCTCATTTTCTCCCGCACTGGCACTCTCTGCTGCTGATGCGATCGTGTTATATAAGTCTTCATTTACATTTCGTATGAGATCATTATTTGAAAACATATTTTGAACTTCAACAATCCTCGGCATTATTGCCACGTCTAGAATGGCGGCTTTGTATATATTTGGTGAAGTTGCACAATTGTGCTCTGGGGGGGGGCTTCAGCACCCATAGCCCCCCATTCAGAATATAAGATTATTTCATCTCAAAACAAGAACAGAATGTGCTCTCAAATTTTTAAGAGCAAATGTTCATCACCGAAAAGTATAAGTATCCATTCAGACGTGCGGCTTGGCAACAGCCTAACGAGCTAACACGTCCGCCGTCGCGTCGTTGCGCGCTGGGCGTCTTGGGCTCCACTCCCAGTAAGTCAGAAATTTTTTTATTTTTATACCCTTGCAAAGGGTATTAAAATTTTCCCCAGAAGTTTGCAACGCATAGAAATATTCATTTCCGACCCCATAAACTATATATATTCTTGATTGGGGTGACGAGCTGAGTCGATTGAGCTTTGTCCGTCCATCTGTCCGTCCGTCTGTCCGTCTCTACGGGAACTAGTCTCTCAGTTTTAAAGCTATCGAGCTGAAATTTTGCACAGAGTCTTCTTTTTGCAGCACACTACTAATATGTCGGAACCGACCGGATCGGATGACTATATCTCATAGCTCCCATAGGAACAATCGGTCGGAAAACTAGTTTTAGTATGAAAAACTTTTTTCTTTTCAATGGAAACGTCTCCAAACTTTGTAATCGTAGGTTTTCTATGTTATTTTATAATTCTACCAAGTTTTATTAATATCGGACAACTATATGGTATAGCTGCCATACAAAAGATAGGTCTGAAAAACAGTCTTAGTTAGAAAAACTTTTTTGCTTTTAATGGTAGCATCCTGCAAATTTCTGTATTCCTCTATTTGTTTGTTTCACATGCTTTCACATAATTCTACAAGTTTTTGTCCAAATCGGATGACTATATCACATAGCTCCAATTCGAACGATCGGAACGGTCGGAACGGTCGGAAAATGGGAAAAAGTCTTATTTGAAAATATTTAAGCGAGCACTTGCAAGGGTATAAAAACTTCGGCACAGACGAAGTTAGCTTAGCTTTCTCGTCTTAAATTTAATTTACTAAGGCAGTTGGGGTGTTGTACAAGGCGGATGTCTCTGCGGATTCGGAGCTGATATCGGACCTGGACTTGGAATTGGATCTGGGCCTGGACTGGATCCTGGACCCTGGACCTCAAATTTTATTTATACCCTTGCAAAAGGGTATTATAATTTTGCCCAGAAGTTTGCAACGCATAGAAATATTCATTTTCGACAACATAAAATATATTGATTCTTGATCAGGGTGACGAGCTGAGTCGATTGTGCTTTGTCCGTCCGTCTGTCTGTGTGTCCGTTTTTACGCGAACTAGTCTCTCAGTTTTAAAGCTATCGAGCTGAAATTTTGCACAGAGCCTTCTTTTTGCTACATACTACTACAATGTCGGAATCGACCGGATCGGATGACTATATCTCATTGCTCCCATAGGAACAATCGGTCGGAAAACTATTTTTAGTGAGAAAAACTTTTTTCTTTTCAATGGAAACGTCTCCAAACTTTGTAATCGTAGGTTTTCTATGTTTTTTTTATAATTCTCCCAAGTTTTATTAAAATCGGACAACAACATGGTATAGCTGCCATTAAAAAGATATTTATGAAAAACAGTCTTAGTTAGAAAAACATTTTTGCTTTTAATGGTAGCATCCTGCAATTTGGCATTGGTTTGTTTTACATGCTTTCATATAGCTTTACAAATTTTTGTCCAAATCGGATGACTATATCATATAGCTCACATACGAACAATAGGTCGGAAAATGGGAAAATCAGTATTTTTTGAAAATATTAAAGCGAGCACTTGCAAGGGTATAAAAACTTCGGCACAGACGAAGTTAGCTTAGCTTTCTCGTTTTAGTTTAAAATGTTCTCAAAAACTAAAAATCAGTTCATGATTAGTTTTTGACAACGAAGGTGCTCATATTGACACCAATGTTCACGGTTTTTCACTCTGTGTATGCTCAAAAAAATCGACAATCGAAAATGGATTTTTGAAATGCAAAATTCGCGAGTCTGGTCATTGTGCGTCGCCCAGGCGTCTGCTAGTATCACGATAGCGATATGTTATTTCGAACTGCCGCTATGAAGCAGGTTTT
Organism: Lordiphosa fenestrarum; assembly: GCA_035044985.1. Lineage (NCBI taxonomy): Eukaryota > Metazoa > Arthropoda > Insecta > Diptera > Drosophilidae > Lordiphosa > Lordiphosa fenestrarum. Next base: position 15,236 of record JAWNNO010006042.1, read on the forward strand.
ACATTTACGAATCGTCATTCGATGCTCCCGATCCGATTGGCCATCACGGTCTAATCAGTCGGTCCAGTTTTGAACGATTTCTCCTTTAGCGCCTTTAGCCTTGATATTTGTCAGGTTCGACTTTTACTGTTAACGATTTTCAAGACTATCAATTGTGCTCACTATCGATAATTTTCAAACACCACTTTGTGGGTTTTGGTTTATGCTCTCACGTTGCTCTTACATTTACTATACACAAAACAAAACTACTTTATATTGCCTTGCCAGTATTGTATTTTTAAATCAGATTATGATTATCCCTCGTAAAGAGCTTCGCTCGTACCGGGTGTTCCACGACGCCCACTTCTTTTTGTTATTGTTGGCAGGGTGCTCAAGAAAATTTTTTTTTAAAACGAATGTTTATTTATTGGTGTTATATAGTATAAGTCTTCATTTACATTTCGTATGAGATCATTATTTGAAAACATATTTTGAACTTCAACAATCCTCGGCATTATTGCCACGTCTAGAATGGCGGCTTTGTATATATTTGGTGAAGTTGCACAATTGTGCTCTGGGGGGGGGCTTCAGCACCCATAGCCCCCCATCCAGAAAATAAGATTATTTCATCTCAAAACAAGAACAGAATGTGCTCTCAAATTTTTGAGAACAAATGTTCATCACCGAAAAGTATAAGTATCCATTCAGACGTGCGGCTTGGCAACAGCCTAACGAGCTAACACGTCCGCCGTCGCGTCGCACAGTGGCCGGATTCGCGAATTTGGCGTTGCAAAAATCAATTTTTGATGTTCGATTTTTTTGAGCAGATTTTTTTAATTCAATAAAGGGAACCCCAGATAGCCCAAAAAACTTTGGTTTTTTGAATTTGGTCAATTAGCTTGGTTGTTACAGTGGTTCAAAGTTGAAGAATTTTTCAAACTGCTGAATTTTTAATTTTTTTGGTTACAAATGTCAATTTTGTGAGCGTGTAAAAACCAAACGGTAATACCGATTTGAATTTGCTTGATTTTTTTGAAAAGATGCATTAATTCTTAACGTGAATACATTAACAAACTTTATTATTTCAAAGTTGAATGTTCCACATTCAAGTTTTAGGTGGACACTATTTTTGGTTGAGTTTTTTAACTTTGATAGACTCGAAAATATCAATTTCACCCGATTTCAGTTGTTTCGGAGCATAGTTATTATATATTAGTCTATTTATTAATGTATTGTAAAAAATGCAGCTGCCACAACCTGCCCCCTTAGACGTTACATTGATATTTGCGATTTAATCCACAGGTAAATAATATTTGGGAAGAACAAGTTACAAACGAAGAAGAAGAAGAACGTTGCAGGCAAAATTTTAAAGCGTATTTTCTGATTTACTGAGATAGGTAACACATAATATAGGTAGTTACAATTGGCCTTTTCTGATTTTGCGCTTTACAACTAGCAAGTGGGTGGATTTTTTACCTACTCTCGAGTGACCTTTTGAACAGGTACTAGCTATGTTTGAAGTTGCTCATTGTCTTTTAATGGTGTTGTGAACTGTTCTTCAAAACCGCGGAATCACAAAAAGCTTTCGAGTCGCTAGTAAAAACCGAACTTAATTATACAAATGATGATTTGAAGGATGGGGAAATCATTACGACGAAAATACAAAACATATTCTACAGACTACAATCTAAATGGAAATCAGCAAATCGGACTGAGGAAAGATTTATACAAAAAAACTCGATTTGGCTTGATGGATTTTCTTGTTTCGATGGTAATGACGAAATACCCAGCACTTCTTCAGGGCAACCACGAGGCAGACCAACTAAATCTTTCGATGAGTGTTCTACGTTTACAAGGAAAAGGAAGCTTCAAGGTGCCACAATGGAAATTAGCACGGAGCATCTATCGGAGGCATTATCCGTCAAATACTCAAAAGACCTGGAGAGAAACAGATCTACTATAACAAAAGCTGTTGCAATTGCTAGTCCTGTTCGTCTTAAGCGCATTAAGGACAACATCAATACACCGCCAAATGCACAGCCCACCAAGTACACTCGGGAAGAAGCTTTGGCCCTGTTTTTGGATGTGGGATTTTCCAAGCAGAAGTATAAGATGATGAGGGACTCATTAAGGAAGCACAAAGTCGACATTCTTCCCAGCTCCGAAGACATAACTGCTGCAAAAAAGGAGGCAGTTCCAGTCCCTGTGGAAGTCAATGAAGTATCGGCACAAGTAAAACTTCAGGATTTGATCGACCACACAGCGAGACGCATTATGCAAAGTTTACCCGAATCGGAATTGGAAGCATTGCCAGAAAAACTGACTTTACTCTGCAAGTGGGGCTGCGATGGATCATCGGGACAGAGTGCTTACAAGCTAGTGATTAGTTCCGATGACGGCCCAGTGAGTGATGCGAACATGTTCATGGCCTCACTTGTCCCACTGCGGCTGAAAAGTGGAAATGTGGATCACTGGAAAAATCCTCGGCCTTCATCAGTACATTTCTGCCGGCCAATAATGTTCAAGTATGCGAAGGAAACGACCGAACTAGTTTTAAGCACTGTTAGCAGTATAAAGGAGGAAATATCCGCTCTGAGGCCAATCCTCTTCGAATCGACAGGAGGAAAAGTCGTCCGGATTGGATTTCAATGTTTTTTAACTATGGTTGATGGAAAAGTCTTGAACGACATTACGAACACCAAATCAACTCGGACATGTGCCATCTGCAAGAGAAAGCAAAAAGACTTTCAGGAGACATCGGAAACGGACGAGCATAATTATGAATACGGAATTTCTCCATTGCATGCGAGGATCAGATGCATGGAATTCATGCTCAAGTTGGCATATACTCTTCCACGAAAAGGAGACGACTCTGATGACATTACCAACTCCAAAACAATGGAAAATAGAAGGAAACAGGATATACAACAGAAGTTCTTGGCGGAGCTCGGGCTAAAAGTCGACAGCCCGAAGCAGGGCTATGGAAACACGAATGATGGAAATGCATCCCGGAGATTCTTCAACGACGATTATGCAACTGCTCAGATAACAGGAATTCATCTGGATGTCATCAAACGGTTTAAGAACATTCTCAATGTCTTAAGCTGCGGCAATAATGTTGATGCTAGAAAATATGGAAAATATGCCAAGGAGACAAGAGATATTTTACGTGCAAAGTACCCAGAGAAAAAACTTACTCCTACTGTTCATAAAATATTGGATCATGGTGAGCAGCTTATAAAACAACAACTTTTATCGATGGGAGAGTTGTCAGAGGAAGCCCAAGAATCCAAAAACAAGGACTACAAAAGGTATAGATATGCGAACACGTGCAAAATATCTCGACATCAAGAAAATACAGACCTTTTCAACATGTTGTCGGCCTCCTCTGATCCTCGTATCTCATCTCTCAGACACATCAGGACACTCGCGGAATTAACCAACGAATATTCCCCAGAAATATTAAGACTATTAAGCACTAGTGATATGAATACCTATACTGACAACATTTTACAAGAAAATTAATCATTCCCAAGTTAGAACTAATTTTGTATGAAAATAATTTTTGTTAGCAAGTACAAATTAACTTGTTATACATTTTTTTTTAATTTTTAATATTATTAAAACTTAATTTTTAATAAATCAATTTAAAAAAATTAAAATACGTAGACTTTTTCATACAATTTTTTCGGAGTATTAAATTATGAACTTTGGCAGCCGATCCTGTGTCCCCCTGTTAACCTACAAAGATGAACGTACGCTCATTTTAAAGCTACAGTAATTCTCTATCCTCGTCCCTTTGAAATTTTTCAAATATCTCTTTCCGTTAAAAAGTTATGATTTTTGCAACGCCAAATTCGCGAATCCGGCCACTGTTGCGCGCGGGGCGTCTTGGGCTCCACTCCCAGTAAGTCCGAAATTTTTTTATTTTTTATACCCTGTTCCCATTGAAAATGGGAAAAGGGGGATCATGAAGTTGTGCGAATGTATGTAACAGGGAGAAGGAAAATTTTCCAACCCCATAAAGTATATATATTCTTGATCAGCATGAACAGCCGAGTCGATATAGCCATGTCCGTCTGTCCGTCCGTCCGTCTGTCCGTCTGTCTGTCTGTATGAACGCGTCGATCTCAGAGACTATAAGAGATAGAGCCACAAATTGCACGAAGGTAGATTTATGCTGTACGCAGATCAAGTTTGTTTCAGATTTGAAAAATTCCACCCCGTCCCCCTTTTATCCCCAAAAAACCTAGACCTCCTCTATAAATCCAAGACCTAAAAAGCCGTCAAATCCACAAGTTTTCAAGTTAGAGCCTCGTGGTTTAGTATACATCAAGCTAGGCTCAATATCTATCTATTCTGAAAAGTACAATCAGATCGGACCAAAAACACCGGAGTTATAAGCGAAACAGTTGAGCTGATAAAAGCAGGACTAGAAAAGTATTGCCTACATTTAGGATGACATCTTCAAAAATTCAAAAACAAATAAATGAAAATAAATGAACAGGGTATTTTGTGGTCGGGAAACTCGACTGCAGCGCCCTTACTTGTTTTTCAATGCGATTGGTTGTTGCTGGTCTTTGTTTTGCGTAAAAGTTGACTAAAATTCGATGCTCTGCCTCTTCGAATCGCAATTCCATTGCTAGGAGTTGAAAAATTCTTTAATCTCTCACATTTTGTGTTGCAGCAAATAATAAAATAACCAAAGCAAGTGTGCGGCCAGCTGTTTGTATATCGATAGAAATATCGATAACTTCATCGGGGCTGAGCTCGCGGTTAAAGTTGACCGGTGGATGAGCAGCGTTTAAGTTTGTTCCTCCGGTTACGCCGCTTACATCATGAGACACTCAAATTCGGTTAAACTGCCTGTCAAGTTGACCAACCGGACTTTGAGAAATCGGGCCTAAGACGAGGATTGTTTAACTTGCAAATAATATAAAAATAGTCGAGTTCTTTAATTCTAACATAATATCAAGCAATCACAATGATGTTAGGTCATTCTTTTTCGATGTGCGCCCATCACTAGCTCTGGCAAATGCAATGGTTTTGTATACTCTGTACCGTAGGTACATAGAGTATTATACGTTTGTGCAAAAGTATGTAACATCCAGAAGGAAGCATCTCCGACCCCATAAAGTATATATATTCTTGATCAGCATCAACAGCCGAGTCGAAATAGCCATGTCCGTCTGTCCGTCCGTCCGTCTGTCCGTCTGTCTGTCCGTATGAACGCACAGATCTCAGAGATGGTAAGAGATAGTGGTTTGACATGTATGGGACATATGCTTCTTATGTCTGCAGGCAGATCAAGTTTATTTTCAATTTTGGCCACGCCCCCTCCCGCCCCCGCAATTTAGAAAAAACGTCATATCTCCCACAGTTTTGAAGATAGATGGCTTGTTCCTTCTGGACATATTTGGTTATTAGAATAACTTATCGATCCGCCAAAGGAATGAAGAAGATCGGATGAACGGTTTTCGAGTAATGATCAGAAGACAAATTTTCTTGGTGCAGAGTATGTTATAGTAGGGCTTGACCGACTTTCTTTCTTGTTTTTTCTGAGAACTGCAAAGAGAGGACCGGTTGCTGCGAACTCTGCTCACAACCCACATGCTGCTATCGCTTTCTTGCACAGACTTTCTGGCCTTCGACCTTACAAAATACCTAGATCTGGTGCGAAAATAGGTAAATTGGCAACACTGATTAGCAGACTTCAGTAGAAGCAGAGACATGATGCAATAATATTAGGTGGTCTCGTCAGCAACAAGTAGTCCGTTAACAATGCCCACAATAGCAATAAAAGCGAAAAAACGAACGCGTCAGCAGCAGAGAGTGCCAGTGCGGGAGAAAATGAGAGAGCGCATATAATTGGCTGCATACATGAAAGTTGCATACATACATATCCACGCACGCACTGAGTGAGCTCACACACAAACGCAGCAGACTTTGCAAAGTCAAAAGCGTTTTCTGGATTTACCCCCCAGTCGACCGTCCGTAAAAGAGCTTCGCTCTAATAAACTTTGACCTTAAACCTCCCTCTTCTGTTTACAAACCCAATTTCATAAAGATCCACCCAAAAAAATTCGTTTGGACGTAAATACTCCCCCGCCCTCGGCTTTGCATGTTGGCTTCCCAAAAATGGAGCATAGTTCTTGCATTTATTTACTCAACATAGAGACTACGAAAGGAAATTCGTTGAGATCGGCTAGAAAAAAAGATTGGCCTTGAGCCCACCCCCGCACATCATATTTCCACCATGGCAGTGATAAATCGAACAATTTTTAGAGCGAAGCTCTTTTACGGACGGTCGACTGGGGGGTAAATCCAGAAAACCATTGTCTTCGCAACAGATTTCTTCGGCTACGCTTTTGACTTTGCAAAGTCAGCAGCGTTTGTGTGTGAGCTCACTCAGTGCGTGCGTGTACATGTATGTGTGCAACTTTCATGTATGCAGCCAATTATATGCGCTCTCTCATTTTCTCCCGCACTGGCACTCTCTGCTGCCGACGCGTTCGTTTTTTTCGCTTGTTGTGGTTATTGTGGGCATTGTTAACGGACTACTTTTTGCCGACGAGACCACCTAATATTATTGCATCAGGTCGCTGCTTACACTGGAGTCTGCTAATCAGTGTTGCCAATTTACCTATTTTCGCACCGCATCTAGGTATTTTGTAAGGTCGAAGGCCAGAAAGTCTGTGCAAGAAAGCGATAGCAGCATGTGGGTTGTGAGCAGATTTCGCAGCAACCGGTCCTCTCTTTGCAGTTGTCAGAAAAAAAAAACGGTTACATGCGGCACATTGACAGAGAGGGACGGAAGCAACCTTTGAATGCGCTCTCTGGTTGTGTTCGGTTAGGAGAGGAGAGAAACACATTTGCTTTTGTTTTTTCTGTCTCGGTCTTTTGCCAACCGTTTTGCAGAGACCGCTTGCTCAAAAGATCTTGAATTAAAATACTACACAGCACTATGGTTTTTTTCCCGTTTTTTTTGGCATAAATTCTAATTTTAAACCTATTGCTTTGAAATTTGGTTTGTATGCATTTTGTCTGCTCCCCAAGATGACCTACCAAGTTTCAAATGATTTGGGGCACTATTTCATATAGCAGCCATAAAACCGATCTGGTCGACATGCAACAAGGCTCCATTAAACATTTTTATTTTTTATTTTCTATTATATTTAATGAAAAAAAAAACAATAACAATTATACAAATTCACATTTTAGTGTTCATCTCCATTATGAGTGCTTCATTCTGAAAGTAAAGATACATTTTACAAAATTTTAAATAAGTTTGGTTATGTTACTTACTATAGAAGTTACTCAATTTTCTTCTAGCTCAAAGTATTCATCTTCTGAAGCAATAATCTCAAGTCCGTCCAGTTCTTCATAACTTTCGTCGGACCAATTCTGTGTGGAATCTGGATCATCATTTCCACATTGAATTTCTAAATGTGGTGCTTGTAGTAGAGATATAACTTCTGCTGGAATGGTTTTCTTTTTGATTGTATTTGGTCGTTCTTTTAAATAGGTACTGGACAGCAACGGATCAGAACTATCCATGGATCTATTGAAAACGTCTGTAATATTGTCTAATCGACTGCATTTTCTAGCGTGGCCCCTTCTATCGCTCTTATATAATTTATTTCGGGATTCTGATGCATGTTCCCCAAGGCATCCTACCGGAACTAAACAAGTGTCTATTATTTGGTAGCCATATACTAAGACTTTGTGAACAGTGGGCGACATCGGATACCAAGGATATTTTTTCTGATATGCCACAAAAACTTTAGCACAGAAGTCTTTAAACTTTTCCGAGTTTATTTCGTACTCGCAGTTAATTGTTATTAGAATTGTATAAAAACTTTGTAAAATATCATAATCAAAATCAAGAATTGATGACAGTAAAGCTGCATTGGAAAATGCTCTTCTTGCTGTGTTCCCGTCATTGGAGTTTCCACTGCCATTTGAAAGAGGCTTGTCCACATTAAGGCCCATTTCTTTCATCATTTTTAATTGTAAAAGTCTTTTTCGTTCTTTTAGTTTAAGCTTGTCGCAGTCCTTGACATGCCACTTCTTGAGCTCAAATTCTATATGAGATTTTTAAAACAAACTCGAAAAAGCGGATCCAAGCATGTAAAGGACTGATTCCATATTGAAGAGCGTGTGCCTTAGCCATAAAAGCCTTCGAGTTTATATCTTTAATGTTGAGCAATTGTTTTGGCTTCGCTCCACAGATTGGGCAAGACTGACAAGAGTTGGTGCCTGACAATATGTTTAAAACTTTCCCATCTATTAGTGTCATGTGGCCAATATACTCGACATATATATATTTTTCTTTAAATTTATACAAATATATTTGCATGTTGCGAATCTGGGCATCCAACTTTTCATTTTCTTCTAATATAAGAGAGGTAGTTTCCTTAATGAATTCAATCTTCAATGGGCGGCAAAATCTAACAGATTGCGGAGTCTTATTGAGCCAAATAATTTGTTGCGTTTCATTTGTCAATTTCAAAGGGACAATTGTAGTAACAAACAGTGAACTGTCAATTGAAGGATTATCGTGGATCTGGAAACGCTGTTTGTATAAACTCTGGCCGGACGAACCATCATATCCATAGCTAAAGAATAACTTGCAATGTACCACGTTGGGAAGTGTTTCTAAGACCTCGTGTTGCAATTCAAGAATGCGGGATGATGTATGATCCAAAAGATTGTGCAATGATACAAGTGCCTTATTTTCAAAATATTCAATTCCTTTAGGCCTGAGTTTTAATTTAGAATTAAGAACGGCCGGATATGCCGGGTATATATCACATCCGTGAATTTGAGCATTTCGTTGTATATTGATATACTGACGTTTTGTGAATCCATTTTCCATTAAAAATGCAAGCGCACTGTCAGCTGACATTTGTTTGGGCTCATCCGCAAAAAGCTTCTTTTTAGAGCGAAGCTCTTTTACGGACGGTCGACTGGGGGGTAAATCCAGAAAACGATTGTCTTTGCGACAGATTTTTTGGCTACGCTTTTGACTTTGCAAAGTCAGCAGCGTTTGTGTGTGAGCTCATATGTGTATGTATGCAACTTTCATGTATGCAGCAAATTATAGGCGCTCTCTCATTTTCTCCCGCACTGGCACTCTCTGCTGCTGATGCGATCGTGTTATATAAGTCTTTATTTACATTTCGTATGAGATCATTATTTGAAAACATATTTTGAACTTCAACAATCCTCGGCATTATTGCCACGTCTAGAATGGCGGCTTTGTATATATTTGGTGAAGTTGCACAATTGTGCTCTGGGGGGGGGGGCTTCAGCACCCATAGCCCCCTATCCAGAAAATAAGATTATTTCATCTCAAAACAAGAACAGAATGTGCTCTCAAATTTTTGAGAACAAATGTTCATCACCGAAAAGTATAAGTATCCATTCAGACGAGCGGCTGGGCAACAGCCTAACGAGCTAACACGTCCGCCATCGCGTCGCGTAATTTAATTTACTAAGGCAGTTGGGGTGTTGTACAAGGCGGATGTCTCTGCGGATTCGAGCTGATATCGGACCTGGACTTGGAATTGGATCTGGTCCTGGACTGGATCCTGGACCCTGGACCTCAAATTTTTGTTATACCGTTGCAAAGGGTATTATAATTTTGCGTAGAAGTTTGCAACGCATAGAAATATGCATTTCCGACAACATAAACTATATTGATTCTTGATCAGGGTGACGAGCTGAGTCGATTGTGCTTTGTCCGTCCGTCTGTCTGTGTGTCCGTTTATACGCGAACTAGTCTCTCAGTTTTAAAGCTATCGAGCTGAAAGAGCCTTAACAGAGCCTTCTTTTTGCTGCACAAACTACTAATATATCGGAATCGACCGGATCGGATGACTATATCTTATAGCTCCCATAGGAACAATCGGTTGGAAAACTAGTTTTAGCGAGAAAAACATTTTTATTTTCAATGGAAACGTCTCCAAACTTTGTAATCGTACACAGAGGGAAAAATCGTGTTCAGAAAATTAGATTTTTTCATTTCAAAAGAAGCATAGAATGTTCTCTCAAATTTTTGAGAACAAATGTTCCGAATGTTCTCGAAATGAGCACAATTCAGCTCATCACCGAAATGTATAAGTAGCCATTCAGACGTGCGGATGCAGAAGTGGGCAATAGCCTAACGAGCTAACACGTCCGCCGTCGCGTCGTTGCGCGCCGGGGGTCTTGGGCTCTACTCCCAGTAAGTCCGAAACATTTTTCTTTCTTTAATTTAATTATCTAAGGCTGGTGGGGTGTTGTACAAGGCGGGGAGGTCTCTGCGGACTTGGAGCTGGAATTGGACAGACATACAGACTTGGAAAGGGAATTTTACTTGGACTTGGGTTCTCCGGACTGGAGCTGGCCCTGGTATCTGGACCTAAATTTGTTTTTTTGAGTTTAAAATGTTCTCAAAAACTGAACATTTCAACTCACATCAAGATTTTGCGTTCTCAAGAAAAAGTTCTCGAAGTGAGAAATTGTTCTTGAAGTGAGAAAATCCGGTCATGATTAGTTTTTGAGACCGAATGTTCTCACTTTGAGTCCAATGTTCTTGGTTTTTTCCCTCTGTGTAGGTTTTCTTTATTTTTTTTTTATAATTCTCCCAAGTTTTATTAAAATCGGACAACAACATGGTATAGCTGCCATTCAAAAGATAGGTTTCAAAAACATTCTTAGCTAGAAAAACATTTTTGTTTTTAATGGTAGCATCCTGCAATTTGGCATTGGTTTGTTTCACATGCTTTCATATAATTTTACAAATTTTAGTCCAAATCGGATGACTATATCATATAGCCCACATACGAACAATAGGTCGGAAAATTGGAAAATCAGTATTTTTTGAAAATATTAAAGCGAGCACTTGCAAGGGTATAAAACTTTGGCACAGACGAAGTTAGCTAAGCTTTCTCGTTTTAGTTTAAAATGTTCTCAAAATCTGAAAATCCGTTCATGAATAGTTTTTGACAACGAATGTGCTCATATTGCGACCAATGTTCTCGGTTTTTCACTGTGTGTATGCTCAAAAAAATCGACAATCGAAAATTGATTTTTGAAATGCAAAATTCGCGAGTCTGGTCATTGTGCGTCGCCCAGGTGTCTGCTAGTATCACGATGGCGATACGGTATTTCGAACTGCCGCTATGAAGCAGGATTTACATTTACGAATCGTCATTCGATGCTCCGGAGCCATTTGGCCATCACGGTCTAATCAGTCGGTCCAGTTTTGAACGATTTCTCCTTTAGCTCCTTTAGCCTTGATAATTGTCAGGTTCGACTTTTACTGTTAACGATTTTCAAGACTATCAATGTATACATTTACAATACAAAAACAAAATTACTTTATATTGTTTTGCCAGTATTGCATTTTTAAATCAGATTATGATTATCCCTCGTAAAGAGCTTCGCTCGTACCAGGTGTTCCACGACGCGACGCCCACTCCTTTTTTTGTATTGTTTTGTATTCTTATACCCTTGCAAAGGGTATTATAATTTTGCCCAGAAGTTTGCAACGCATAAAAATATTCATTTCCGACCCCATAAACTATATATATTCTTGATCAGGGCGACGAGCTGAGTCGATTAAGCTTTGTCCGTCCGTCTGTCTGTCTGTCTGTCTGTTTCTACGCGAACTAGTCTCTCAGTTTTAAAGCTATCGAGCTGAAATTTTGCACAGAGTCGTCTTTTTGCTGCACACTACTAATATGTCGGAACCGACCGGATCGTAAGACTAGATCTCATAGCTCCCATAGGAACAATCGGTCGGAAATCTAGTTTTAGTGAGAAAAACTTTTTTCTTTTTAATGGAAACGTCTCCAAACTTTGTAATCGTGGGTTTTCTATGCTTTTTTCTAATTCTACCAAGTTTTATCAAAATCGGACAAAAACTTCGGCACAGACGACGTTAGCTTAGCTTTCTCGTTTTTTTTTTTGTATTTATACCCGTTACTCGTAGAGTAAAAAGGGTATACTAAAGTCGTGCAAATGTATGTAACAGGGAGAAGGAAGCATCTCCGATATCATAAAGTATATATATTCTTCATCAGCATCAACAGCCGAGTCGATATAGCCATGTCCGTCTGTCCGTCCGTCCGTCCGTCTGTATGAACACCTAGATCTCAGAGACTAGAAGAGCTAGAGCAACCAAATTTTATACGTAAGCTAGTATTGTCTCTAGGCAGATCAAGTTTGTTTCAAATTTTGGCCACGCCCCCTCCCGCCCCCGCAATAAAAAATATTGAATTTACTATGCAATTTTTAAGATATCGAGCTCAGATTTTGCAGTGTAGTTTATGTGGCCAATATCTACAATCTCACAAATTTTCAAAAGGATCGGATAATAAATGGCCGAGTTAAAAAAATGTTGCATACTTATCCGAGCTGAGCTGAGTAACGGGTATTTCGAAGTCGGGCAGGGCCGACTTTAACTTACGCTCTCGTTTTAATATATGTTATTTAATTGATTTTTTGTTTGCCAGCAAATATTTGAAGCCTTTTCTTTTTTGAGATCGCGTTTTCCAATGCCCAAATGCATTGATTTCGAAGAAGAACAAGGAAGAAATAATCTAGGAGTTGCATATAAATATTTTTGATCATAATTTTCCAAGAATATCTGAAAAATGTCTTTTGGGAACATTTTGGACTCATTTCGGCTGAACGGCTTAGCTTAAATAAAAACGTTTAGACACGGGCGCCAAAAATCTGAGCATTTTCCTAACGTAGGCCGAAGCTTATTTGTCGTCAACAACAAAATGGCTGTGCCGCAAGATGTTGCCATGGCAACATCAAATGTCGAAAAGACGAAGACAATAACCGAATTCAATAAGGAAAATAAACCAAAGGCACAGACGATAATAAAAAAAAAAAATTACGTGTCAGCAGCCCCAGGACTCGAACACACAACATCCGTTCTATAAAGAAAACGCTCTGCACACAACGCCATCGTAGACTTTGAATGTCCCAGTAAAAATGTGAAACTTAATCGGCCTTGCTTTGTTGTTGTAATTAAATTGAAACTCTAGACAGTTGTAAAAGGCTTGTTCTCCAATTTTAGGCGATTCTATTTTTAGATATTTTTCGTTTGTTCCCCGCCCGCCCGAGCCACGAAGCTTAAAAATGAAAAATATGGGAGTTAGTATGAGGCGCGGTATCTATTATGTGTAGTGTCTTTGGTAGAAGTCAATAAAATTAAAACTTGTCTAAGTTTTTAAACACTGAGCTATACCATAAAGTTGTCCGATTTTAATAAAACTCCTCTGGGAGCTATGAGATATAGTCATCCGATCCGGTCGGTTCCGACAAATGTGCAGCGTATTTGTACCAGAAGACTTCGTGCAATGTTTGGTGGCAATAGCTTTAAAACAGACGGAGGAGATGGCATAGAAACAGACGGACATGGCTATATCGACTCAGCTCATCATGCTGATCAAGAATATACATACTTTATGTGGTCGGAAATGATTCCTTCTATGCGTTACAAACATCTGGACTATTTCAATATACCCTCTGCAAGGGTATAAAAACAGCTTTGAACAGCTGATAAGCAATTAATTTAGTCACATATATTTTCTTGATTTCCCGAAGAGGACATAAATGTGCGTAACGCTGCCACATCGATAGATTGTGTTGACTGCAACCACAGCCGACTTGGTGAAAATAAATTGAAAATAAATAACTTGCAGCACATCTTTTCGGACAACATCGTACAAATTGAAAGCAAAATAGAGTCTCAACAAGGAAGAAACAAGAAGTAATAAATGAATTAGCGTATAACATCGACCTGTTCTTGTAATTTTTATTGCTATAACCTTCTTAGTTTAAGTATCTGCCAAGAATCAGTTGCAGTTGCAGAGTTCACGAGGTCGCCCATATTTGTGGTGGAATCTCATGCGTCTTGGAAAGCTGTGGGCTGATTTTATAATTGCTTGAACTTGAATTTAATAATCGTATTTTGGACACAAGCGGCCTTACTAAGGAACAAGCCATCTATCTTCAAAACTGTGGGAGATATGACGTTTTTTCTAAATTGAGGGGGCGGGAGGGGGCGTGGCCAAAATTGAAAATAAACTTGATCTGCCTGCAGACATAAGAAGCATACACTCAGAAAAAAAAGGCGTTCTAAAAATAAGCCCAATTTTTTTACTTTTATACCCAGTCCGTTCTTGATTTTTCCGGTCAAAAAATAAGACCATGTTCTTAAAAGTATAACAAACGTTATAAATCGACGAACAAATTAAGAAAACTGGTTCTTAAATTGTGTCTTGAAAAATGACCGACTGAGTCCGACCGATAATTATTGATTAAAACCAAATGAATTTAAAGTTTGGCATCAATTATGTTATATTATTAAATAAAATAAAATAAAAAAAAGCTAGTTTCGGCTTATCCGAGGATTATATACATTTGAAGCTCGGGCTAATTTTATAGAAGAAGGCTCTAAACGAATTTTACACAATAATTTAATTTTCACTATATCATTTTGCTAACAGCTATTCGATTTTTTAGTCCGACCTTTTTAAAATTGGCAATTCAGTTCTGAAGCAGACAATATTAACATCTGGCAAGATTAAAGAGGCTATAATTGAAAACCAAAAGTCTTTCTCCCTAGAACTACTTTTTGGCCGTTCTTTCCTGTCCTTTCCTATATAATATAATCAAATAATTTTAAAAAAATGTAGAATTTTGTGAGATAAACTAAAAAATATAACAATACCTATTTTAAGGATGGTAAAATTAAACAAGAAAGAAAGTCGGTCAAGCCCGACTATAACATACTCTGTACCAACAAAAATATACGCTCAGCATAAATCTTGATGCTGCAGTAGCAGCGAAGAGTCTTTTGATCATAACTCGAAAACCGCTCATCCGATATTCTCCATTCCTTTGGCGGATCGATAAGTTATCCTGCTAACTATAACAAGCCATCTATCTTTAAAACTGTGGGAGATATGAGGTTTTTTCTAAATTGTGGGGGCGGGAGGGGGCCTGGCCAAAATTGAAAATAAACTTGATTTGCCTGCAGACATAAGAAGCATATGTCCCCTACATGTCAAACCTCTATCTCTTACCATCTCTGAGATCTGTGCGTTCATACGGACAGACAGACGGACATGTCTTGGCTGTTGATGCTGATCAAGAATATGTATACTTTATGGGGTCGGAGATGCTTCCTTCTGGCTGTAACATACTTTTGCACAAACTTATGAACTATAAAAATAAATTTGTCTGACTATGGGCCTATTTCACAGTTTCTAAATGGCTGTCATATGTTACATGTCAGATAAGCTCACAATTTACTCTGCTATTTGTAAGATTATGTCACAGATAGTGCCATGTAGGAGATGTAAAATCGGCCCTAAGACTCTTTTCATACCTAACTTTAATTTTCGCAGCTACATTGGCCACCGATTTCCACCAAACTTCAATTTTGGACTACAATTTTCTCACTAAAACTTGTTTTATCGTCCGATATGACAGCTATATGCTAGGCAGATTTATGCAAATATTTTGACTTCGCCAAAGCCATCGTGCAAAGTTTCGTAAGGGTGGATGGACCTCAGGCGGCCATGGTTATTCCAACTCAGCTCAACCTACATATGTAGACTCAACTCCATGTAAAGTCTACGATCTCTAGGCTAAGGCTAGAATGACACCTTCAATTACAAACAACCATTTTTATCGTGGAATGATTTTGTGAAGGCTAAGATATTACACACAAGCACCTAATCTCCATTAACAACAAATTGCGACATCAATTGAATGTAGAAATTAAAAATATTATTTTAGTCTTAGACATATTTTTTTTACTTATTTGGCTAACAATGATCTGCTAATTTACAATATATCATAATAAACCCAATACACACACACATATATGTGAGTATATTGTCTGCAGTTACAAACGCATATTCAAACGCATACATCATTTATGATGAGAGAGGGTCTCACTAGCACGAGAGCGCCTTAGCTGCGAGAGCGGCTAAGCCTTCTAGTCTGCAAGAGAGAGTGAGACAGCATGCTGCTATTTCATCACACACATAAAAAATGCCAAAATTTGCCGCCACTTTTACCGCAAAGCTGCAGATGTGTACATGCGACGCACAGTGGAAAAACTTCTAGTTCTATGGAGTTAATTTTTATTTCAAATTTATTTTTGGATTGACATGCAAAATTATTTTGTTAGTCATAATTTTCAATATACATTTATGGAAGTAAAATAAATATAGATACTTCTTAATCAAATGATTTACTCATATTGACTGTGTTAACTATCTTGATGATAATTTAACTAACAAGTTTTAGCCTGCACAAGGTCTAAGATATTTACAAAAGCATTGCCATTGTTTATATATGCGAAAGTAAAATATACAAAAAAAAAATGTACAAAATGGAAACTCATTTTACGCCGCTGCTATCCCACTGTGCACAGATCATTCTGGAATTTGTCGATTTGGTTCTCCGAGCTTAAATTGAGTTGAGCCTTTAAAACGTGCGGACGTGCAAAAAATCCATCGCTATGTCAAAAAAGAAAAGTGAAAATATTAAAGTGAGACTGGGAAGCAAAAATCCGAAAGTGAGTGCGGAAAAAAAACAATTAAGCGAAAAAACCCGAAAACAATATCGTCATATCGAATGTTGAATTATTCAAACACGCCGCGACCGAGAAAGAATCATTCAAACACGCCGCTACCGAGGAAGAAGACACGCTTCTAAAACGGTTTCTGGATTACATAGAACTTCCTGAAGTTTATTGAAAGGTAAGTTACAGTGATTAAAAGCAAATTGTGAATGTACTTTTTTACATTGTACACACAAATTCAAGGTTACGGCGCGCCGTATTTTTGTGTATGCATGTGTGCGCGCTGCATTTTTGTGTATGCATGTTTGTGTGTGTATGCGCGCCGTATTTTTGTGTATGCATGTGTGTGTGTGTGTGCGTAACGTGGAGACCTAAAAAGTGCGTATTAGATGCATACACAAAAATGCAGAGAGAGAGAAAGAGAGAAAGATCAAAACAAAAACGATTAAATGTTGTCACCCTCGCTGCAGCAGACTTCAATTATTTTCAACAAAAGTCTGTTGCCATAATTAATATATTTAATAATTACAAATATGTATGTATGTATGTCCGTTTGTCTGTCTGATCGTCTTTAGACCAGGCCTGGCCAGCCATAGCCCCTGGGGGCCGAAGTCTCTGGGCAAATCATGCCGAATGCATGCCGAAGTCTATCATTACTGTGTGTCAGAGAGAGACAGGCATATGTTTTTTCGCTCTCCATTTGGCCAGGCCTGCTTTAGACAAGCCGGAATTTATTAAGCTCCATACTGTTTTGAGTCTGCAGGGGGATTAAGTTGCCGAAATTAAACTGGCCCCAAAAACAAACTTATGATTTGCATTAAGTTAGATGTTTTAAAAAAATAAAAACTAACTAATATTAATTTTTCAGATGCCCGTGTCACTTACTGAAGTCTGAAATATATTCAGCCAGACGATATTAAGGAAGCAATTCCTCCCTTGGGACTACGTGTGGAGTTCCGCGAGAGACTCTTCTTGTGGAAGAAAGAAGAGGTAAGAGTCTTGAAATCAGTGTCAATTTTTGCCTAAAATTAATAATAATTTATTCCACAGTTTGGAGTCGAGGAAGACACCTTGTCCGTGCCGACCAGGGTTACAGAGTGGTTACAGCGCAATCCCAGCCTATGCATGTCCCCAAATTGTTGTTAAGGGGTTTGATCATCATTTGCGAGCATACGAAGTTGGCGAACCATATAATTATATTAATTTGAAAAAATTTTATGAATTTGTAAGCTTTCCTTTTCATGTTTATCCCTTGAATAATGGGAATATGTACTTTAGAAATAAATATATTTAGCTTTTTAAAATAAATGTTAAAATAAAGACAAATAATATATTTGAAAAACTATTTGGTTAAACTGGTTCTGAAATAACATCAAATCGTTCTCATAGCCGTACCGTTCTGTTCTCAAATGGCGTTCTTGATAAGATCCCAAAGCGTTCTTAGATTGGTATGAAAAGGTTTCAAATGTATGAACGAAATGGGCTTAAATGCGTTCTAAAGGTGATCCCGAAACGTTCATAAATTTCTACCAAAATGTTCTTTAAGTGTTCTAGGATTTAGAACAAAGTGTTCCATTATTGATCCCAAAATGTTCTCCAAAATTTACCAGAACGTTCATAAACCAAGCACGGAGCGTTCTTAAAATTAAAAAATCGGTCTCAAAAAAAAAGTTCTATAATTAAGACCGTCGTTCTCGCATTAAGAAAAAACGGGCTTACCCTACTATTGAGAACGAAAAGACACGTTTTTGGTACATTTAGAACGGATTTTTTTTCTGAGTGTATGTCCCATATATGTCAAACCTCTATCTCTTACCATCTCTGAGATCTTTGCGTTCATACGGACAGACAGACGGACGGACGGGCAGACGGACATGACTCGGCTGTTGATGCTGATCAAGAAAATATATACTTTATAGGGTCGGAGATGATTCCTTCTCGATGTTACATACTTTTGCACAAACTTATAATACTCTGTGTACCTACGGTACAGAGTATAAAAAAAAATAAAAATTCCAATTCCCAACCTTAGACTCATCTGTCAAATGACGTCAGAGTCTCACAAAGTTATGCGCATGCGCAATGGAGCAAGTGTTAGCACTACCTTCTATCCATTGTATCATAAGTTTACATATTCGTAATTAAAATGGAAGTTGCCTTATTCCAGGTACATATTGTATTTTGGTTAGTCCAAGGTAAACACTTGGTTAAAAATAGGTAAATCGTTTTCTACGATCAAATGCACCTTGTAAAGCTCCTTGTCGAATCCGGGCTCTTAATACAGGTATAAAAACTTCAACAAAAAGAGGTTGAATTTTTATTACGGTTCTGTTCTTTATTCGGATTTTCCAACACCTGTGCGGACAGTTTTTGAGGAACGGAAGCTTGGTATCAGCATATTTATCGCAGCAGAGGCAATTGTTGTTTTGGTTATATTAAAAGAAAAAAGTATTTGATTTGTTATAAGATTTGTTAAATTTTCTGAGAGAGGTGTTTGTGGTATTCATTTTAAACGCCCATGGCGTTTTTTCTGCAGTTTGTTTCTTCTGTGTAATATTAATATTAAGGCTTTTATTTAGGTTTACTATTCGGTCTATTACGGATTTGTGCTTTGTTTGACGAGGGGGCTTATACCTTTTAACTATATTGGCTATTGGTGAGTCTCGAGAGTTAGCTAGAGTTTTGACGAGGTATGCAATTCTTTGGTTTCTAGTTTCGTTAATTGTACTAATTCCAGATCCATATAGGAGGTTTTTAATTGGCGTGGTTCGGTATGCGCAAAGAGCAATTCTAATTCCAGCGTGTATAATTCTGTTTAATTTTTTTAGTGCACTGTCTGGTGCGTGTCCATAAATTGGTAGAGCAAATTCTATTTTTGATATTAAAAAGGACTTAACTACTGAAACTAATGTTTGTGTGCTACAATGGAATTTTGGGCTTGCTAAGCATTTAATTATGTTTAATGTTTTCGACAAAGAGACAGCTAGGTTGTCTATGTGGTTGTTCCACTTATAGTTCGGTTTTATATTAATGCCCAAAATTTTTAATGTTTTTGTGTCCTCGATGTTAACGCTTCCAGTAGAGACAGTGCACTTGCAGTTATGTTTTTTGCAAATATGAACATGCTTGCATTTGGGAGCCGATAAAGCTGCACCTGAATACAAACACCATTCGTATTTGTCATTAAAAACATGATCAAGTGAAATTGTGATGCTTTTTTCTTTTCTCATATGCGCAAATAGATAATTCTTTGTGTAGTGAAATAATGTTTGTGAGCTTGTTAAAAGCAATGATGAATAGGATAACGGACAATGGTGATCCCTGGGGGATTCCATTGTGTAAATTTCGGGTGTTTGATGTTTGGTTTTCAACTCGCACTTTGATTTTCCTGTTTAGCATAAAATTCTTTACATATGTTATTATTTTGGGGCCGACTTTCCATGTGTAGAGTTGGTCCATTATCGAATCTATGCCAATCTTGTCAAACGCTTCAGCAAAGTCGAGTGAAACAATTGAGGTGTGATTTTTGGTGGCTAAGGTTCTATTAATTAGATGATCTACATATAGTAGATTGCCTTTTCTAAATCCTGTTTGCTGATTGTTGAGTAGCTTACTAGTGGTTGTAAACCACCACAGCCTGTTTGCGATTATTTTGTCAAGGACCTTGGAGAAGCAGGGGTTGAGAGAAATTGGTCTGTAGGAGTCTATTTGTGTTTTGTCAGTCTTGGGTTTGTGTATTGGGACTATTATGCGTGTTTTATAGGACTGTGGAATAAAGCTATTAAGGATGGAATTATAATAATCTATTGTTCTAAGCTGTGCTTGCCGGCTTAGATTCTTAATCATAGAGTAGGTTATACGGTCTACTCCTGGAGTATTTCCTTTGAGAGATGAAAGAGCAGATGCGAATTCTAGGTATTTAATGTCTATTTCTATTTCTAGAGCTTTTTGGCAGGGGGTGAATGTAATAACTCTATTTTTGTTTTCCACAAAAACATTGGTAAAATTATCGTCATTTGCTTTTTTAGACCAGTTACTGCAAAATACTTCTGCTATTTCAAGCTTGTCGGTAATGAAATTAGATGTCGTGGGATCTTGAATACAATGAATATTTTTTTGCTTGTGCAATCCGCAAAAAGTTCTAATGTTTTTCCATACTTTCTCGGTGGGAGTGAAAGGACTAATTTCAGCTGTGAATTGTCGAACAGCTAGGGCTTTTGACATTTTTAGTGTTCTCCTAAATAAAGCGTTTTGTTTTTTGTAATTAATTATATTTTCGCTTGTGATTCTTTTATTAAGTACATTTCATGCTTTATTTTTTGCTCGTTTAAGTGTTTCTAATTCTTTATTCCATCATGGGACACGAGTTGGTTTTTTGGAACAGTCTGTGGAATTGTTTGGTTAGCGCTTTTCAGTACGATTCTTGTTATATTTGCTGCTTCTTTGTTTATATTACTTCTTTTTGGAATGTCTGTGCTAAAATTGGATGAAAGTTCAGAAAATTTTTCGCAATTGGCTGACTTAGTTAAAAAAAACGGTGAGCTTTTGTGGTTTTGGTTAGTGTTAAAGATTGTGGTTATTATAGCTACATGATCACTTCCGTATGTGCTGTTTTCCGTTGTATGCCAGCTATTAAAATCTCCGGTAACTATAGTTTTGTTATGCATAAGTAAGACTGATTCAAGGTTAGATTCAGTAAAGGTTTTGTCAGGCGCAATGTAAGCTGAAATTATGTTTAATTTCATCTTTGATTGAACCTGAATGCATACGGCTGCAGGCAATGAGGCCCCAAAGAAATAAGGCCCCAAAAGACAAAATGAAATAAGGCCCCAAATTTGGGGTGTTATTTCATAATGAAATAGCACCCCAATTTGAAATATGAAATAAGGCCCCACTAAAATGAAATGATACCCTAATTTCAAAAATGAAATAACACCCCAATTTTTCAGTTGTTTTTTTTTTTGTTCATTTAATTGCTTTTTTTCAATATTTTCATTCTAAGAAGTTAGAAATAAATTTACAATCTTGATATAAGTATTTTTAATTAAACAAAAATGCATGGAAAACAAAAAATATCGGGAACACCTAAAATAAGATTTGTAAATATTTTTGAATTGGCATTTTGAGTAAAATAAACTTTCTATAACATTAAGAAATAATGAAAATTTTTTACAAAAAAATCGCGCGACCGATGACTATTAAATCGTCCATATAATGGAACGCTTGAGAAGGATTTAATCCTGAAAATGCTATTGTCATCATTCTTTGGAAAGAATTTGCTGCTATTTTTAATCCATAGGGTAATCGTGTGAATCGATAAGAGCCGTTGCTCGTTGAAAATGAAGTTATGTTTCTTGAATCTTCGTTTAATTCTATCTGATGGAATCCAGACATTAAATCTAAACATTAAAAATATTTAGCTCTTCCCAATTGGTCTAGAATATCGTCTATTCTGGGTAATGGGAATTTATCTGCTAATAGTTTCTTATTTATCTGGCGGTAATCAACCACTAAACGCCACCTTTTTGTGTTTAAATCAGGTAGTGACTTTTTTGGAACTAAAAACAATGGGCTGTTGTACTCTGACACTGATGGTTCTCCAATGTTATCTTTTATTAATTTTTCAACTTGTTTTACAATTTCGTATTTTTGACTGTAGTTTTTTATATAGACTGGTGCATCAAATTATTTGTTGTAATTGGTTCTGTTTCCAATCCGAATATGTCTGTATATTTCGAACACAATTCTGTCAAAACGTCTTTGCATTGAGACGGGAAACTCTTTTTTAACTGAGATAATACTAATTCCTTTCTTTGTAGATCATTTATCTGTAATATTTCATAATTTTGAAGTGGTTCATATTGGAGTTTGTCTAATTATACTCTGTACCGAAGGTACATAGAGTATTATAAGTTTGTGCAAAAGTATGTAACATCCAAAAGTAAGTATCTCCGACCCCATAAAGTATATATATTCTTGATCAGCATCAACAGCCGAGTCGATATAGCCATGTCCGTCCGTCCGTCTGTCCGTCCGTCTGTCCGTATGAACGCACAGATCTCAGAGATGGTAAGAGATAGAGGTTTGACATGTATGGGACATATGCTTCTTATGTCTGCAGGCAGATCAAGTTTATTTTCAATTTTGGCCACGCCCCCTCCCGCCCCCGCAATTTAGAAAAAACGTCATATCTCCCACAGTTTTGAAGATAGATGGCTTGATTCTTCTGGACATATTTAGATATTAGGATAACTTATCGATCCGCCAAAGGAATGAAGAAGATCGGATGAACGGTTTTCGAGTTATGATCAAAAGACAAATTTTCTTGGTACAGAGTATG
>JAWNNO010006043.1:0-42110 GCA_035044985.1 Lordiphosa fenestrarum
TTGTTTGTTTAATAGTTTTCCCAATACAACAAGAACTAGTCTTGATAATTATAGTATTGGTCACAATTTGTTGTTGGGAGGCAGTTGAAAAATAAATAATGTATCCTAGCTTAATTACTAATAGGGAAATTGAACATTTAATAAAGTTTACAAAATTTTTAAATTGATTGTTATTAGAATAACCTAATAATTTTTTTTTTTTATCGTTTTGACTTTTAATATAGGCGGTAAGGTTAGTTTGAAATATAGTAGTGTTGCGTTCCTAATGGTTTTGAGTTGGTGTGGAAGCAGGTTCCAGCAGCGAGCAGCAAAGACGAAGAAATGTTTTCCTGAGCTGGCCAGGTTCAATCTTGGGCAAATTAAATTATAAGTTTTCGCGGATGAGGCGAATTCTAATTTTTCAAATAAGTACGGTGGTTCACAATTAACAATTATTTTATGGACAAAAATGAGAGTTCTAAGCTTAATTCAGGATTCAATAGGCAGGTCAAATATTTGGTTGGCAAATGTCGTTATATGCTCAGAGGGCTTACGGTCGAAGACATATCTCGCAATAGAGTTGAAGGTCACTCGGAGTCGTTGCATACTATTAGCATCGCTACAAGCAAAAATTTCTATACCGTAAAATAAAGTCGGTACTAAACATGTTCTTGCTATGAGCATTTTGATGTTCTGCGGTATAATTGTTTTTGAAACAGATAGTTGCCTGAGATAGCCAGCACAGCGTTGCATTAAATTGTATACCTAGGTTACATATTTGATTCACATATTCCAAGGCATTGTCATCAATAGTAAGCTTAGGTAGCTGGGTTATATCAATGGTATTTTTGTACACAATTAAGCACTTAGATTTTGACGGGTTCAACCCCAGACCGTTCGCCTTTGCCCAGTTGCTTATTTTAAGGAGGTTTTCATTACATATACTGACACAGTCAACGATTTCACGCAACGGACGACTAACATACAGCTGAACATCGTCAGCATACATATGGACTGCACAGTTACACAAACTATCAGGTAAGTCATTTATATACTACTGTGAGCAAAAAGTAAGGTGTAAGGGTCAATTTAAACTTCGCGGGCCTAACAATTCGGGCAGGTTTTTTTTTCTTGAGTTGGCAGGACTGTTGATGACATCTGTGCCAAATTTCATGTGAATGTCATTATCAGAAATATATTTACGCTTGTGTTTTCCAAACGACCAAGAGTGCATTTTTAGATTTTTACAATGTCTGAGCAGAGAAGTGCCATCAAATTTTGTTTGCGGAATGAAATTTCGGCTGCGGAAACGTTGAGGATGTTGCGGAAGGCCTTTGGTGATTCTACCATGTCACAAAAAAATGTTTATAAGTGGTACAAAGACTTCAAAGAGGGTCGAGAACGTGTGGATGTCTTGGAGCGCTCCGGACGACCATCGACGTCAACAGATGACCAACACGTCAATGAAGTGGAGGAATTAGTGCGCAAAAATCGTCGGTTGACTGTTAGAGACCTTACTGATATGATCGGAATATCAGAAGGATCTGTGAAAACCATTTTGAAAGACCATTTGGGCCTACGAAAAGTCAAATCTCGTTTGGTACCGAAAGTTCTCTCGTTCTTCGTGACCATTTCACCAAAAATTCGACGCATATCGTTCCGCAACCACCGTATTCGCCTGATTTGGCTCCGTGTGACTTCTGGCTATTCCCAAAACTCAAGAGACCACTTCGGGGAACGCGTTTTGAGTCGATTGAGGAGATAAAAGCAAAATCGAAGAAAGCGCTGATGGCTATACCGGAAAGGGACTATTTGGCATGTTTCGAGGATTGGAAAAAACGTTGGCATAAGTGTATTTTATCGGGAGGGGATTACTTTAAAGGGGATGAAATTGATTTAGAAGAATAAATAAAGATTTTTCATTTTTACAAACAAATTCACCTTACTTTTTGCCCACCGTAGTACATCGAAAACAAAAGCGGACCAAGAACAGACCCTTGAGGGACTCCCCGAGTAGTCGGAAGCAACTGTGACATGCGGTTACCTGAAACTACGGCTTGCTGTCTATATGAAAGATATGATCTAATCATATTCGAAGCAGAGGAAGAAAAGTTGAATAAATGGCTTAGCTTAGTGCATAGTATATCATGGTCCATGGTCAACTTGCTTGCGGATGTCTTCGACTATATTTAAGACGGCAGTTGTACAGCTACGGTTCTTTTTGAATCCTGATTGCTTCTGACTCGTAAGAGAGTTTAGGTCAAGAAATGCTTGCACTTGCTTGGCAATTATTTGCTCGAAGGCCTTTGATAGAAAGGGAAGGATGGAGATAGGTCTGAAATCGCCATTCGATTTAGGTGTTGGTATCACTTTTGCGGCTTTCCACATGTTAGGGAAAATGGACGTAGTAAGGGCGGTATTAAAAATATGGGTAAACATTGACAACCTTACTCGGCTGTTGAAGCTGTGGATTAATAATATGATCACAAAGATTCCATTCAAGGTTCGGGAATATTGCCATCTGCCTACGAATGCAATGGCACAACCTTAGAATACCCTTCTTACCGACTCCTTAAAGAAAAAACTTGCCTCCACACTTTGCCACGTCTCCCTTGGACTTTGTTTACTTGTATTTCCGCAAACAATTCGAGTGCCACGAAACTTTTACTGCCATTGTTGCCGCCAGCTCTGGCAGTAGGCCACTTCCTGGAGTCTACCACGACGCCCGCATGCAATTCGTGAATTTTTCAAGGCATTTCTGTTACAATTCCTGCTTCAGCTTCCCCGCTAGTTTATACTTGCAATATGCAAACGGTCATTTTGTTAATGAGCGCAGGGAAACGGGAGCGCACCAACTACAACTTTTACTGCCCATCCGCCGGATGCATAGTGAGCGGGAGGGAGAGGGCGAGGGACGAATTAGATGGACAGCAACCTGCCAGCCTGCCCGGTCCTGGATGACTCTTCAGCTCTCAGGGCTGCCGTCCGTCCAACTGACTTCGTTTATTTTTACATAATGGAATGAAATTGAAATGAATGTTTTATAAACCGCTGCCCAGTAGTGAGTGTCTCTCATCTGCATGGCTCCCGTTGGTCATCACAATTTTTGAACTATTATTCTGCCCTTTAACCGTATTTTAATTACATGATTATTATTTAATTTTCGTGTTCTCATTGATGAGTTTCAGAGCATTTTGGATTTCACGAAATTTCAAATGGCAATTTGCCAGAGTAATAGTAAGTAATTAGTCCCTAAAGTGGCACACGGAGCAGCCGTGCGGTGGCAGTCAGTTGTCGGCTTTAATTAAATTTCGCCTAATGTGGTGGTCAAATGTGCATCGTCTTGTGGCTTTGGGTCCGTATAACATTCAGATATTATTAAACATTCTGCGGATTTTCCTCACGGTTTTCATATGCCCAGAATTTGTGGAATTCAATCAGTATGGAGACCACGGTCTCAGCCTGTCCACTGAAACGAGACAATGTGAAGAGAGTAAGATATAAGTTGGAGAAATGCTGTCCATTTTGTTATTATTTTAGCTTCAAATAGGAAAATAAGTGCTGGTCTGGTTACGATTCGGTTACAATATAATCATATCCGGTTACAAGCCGGATAAATTTACATTTCAGGGCCGATTTCTCATCTTCTATTAAGCTGCTGTGTCAGATATACTTTACATTTGCTGTTATTTGTAGGTTTATGTGACAGATAGTTAGCTCTACATAGAAGATAAGAAGTTGGCCCTTACTTTGAAAGATAATGTCAGTTGATTTGATCTAAGTAACATAGTTGCTGCTTCGCATTGTAAATCTTACACCAGAAAATAGTCGTCTACTTGTGTACAAGGAACTGGAAGTATTACTTTCCATAATTCTTGTAGCTCTGAGTATTTATTTGAATATTTTTTCCAACACTCAAAGTTATCGGTATTAGAACTATTGACATCTGTTACTTCAGTGGGTTAAGCGGGTAGTGTGAATGCCTGCTGTGCAAGAGGTCGTGGGTTCGATCCCGCCTCTGGTCATCTATAAAGTTGTTTCTATAAAAAACATTCACACACGGTCACCTTTGAAAGCAATTGGCGCCAACTTTGAAGTAACTTGCCCTGAAAAGGCTTTTAAAACTTTGCCGTTCTTATTCGGACTTAGACTGTGGGTCCCTTTGCCAAATTAGAAGCACACAAGCAAAGAAATTGGGAGGAGCTCGGCTTGTTCCCTTGGACGATGCCATTTGGGGGGGTTTATTTAGTGGAGGCATCTCAACTCTTTGCGCTTGCTTCCATCTCTAGTTAGTTGAATATTAAAATTTGTTCGGATATTCATTTTTAGAGGTAGAGTAAAATGCTAATCGTACCAATTAATGAGATCCTGCAGGGTTATTTTACAGGGGTCCTTTGACTTGACCATGTCGAATATCTCATCTTTAATATCCTCAAAGTTGACGGCCTCCGCATTAAGTGCCCTCAGTGCTCCTGTATGCCCTTAAAAAAGAAGTGCAGCGTCGGGGCAGTTAAATAGCCAGTGTGCTGAACATCCAGGATGCGAAAAAGATAGTGCAAGGCTTGGGGGGTCTGAACAGAGAAGAGACGCTCAAATGAATCACAGTTTAGAGTCAAAAATCTACCCCTCCCACCTGCCGATTGTCCAGGGCCAGCACAAAGTCCAAGAATGTCTTATAGTCCATTTCACCATCGTAGGTGCGACACTCCTCGAACACGCGATCAAGAAATACCGAGGTGAGAGTGCCTGAACCATAGCCAGCTAGCTCCTTCTTACTCAGCATGCCATTGTGATCCTTGTCCAGATTTAGGTAATTGCCATAGACAGTCAACACAGCCGGCATGGAGAACCAATTATGTTCCTGGGTGTCCTTCGGATTGGCCTCGTCCCTTAGGTCCAACAGCTCAGTGAGCAGACCCGAGGCCAGTACATCCCGTATCCGGATGCGTCCTGTGTGCAGCGAGTCGAGAAAGAAGAAGAACTTCTTCAGCACCGTGCAGACATAGAAACTCTGAAACGAGGGCTGCACACAGTTGCGTATCTGGGCCAGCGTGGGTATGATGTCTATAATGTAGTTCTCCATGTCGATCTCGCGCAGATAACCCTGACCGATCTCATCGTAGAAGGAGAGTCCGATGCGGCCCTGCATTAGCCACACCTTGCGCATGGTGTAGTTGAAGATGGACACGATCTCCACCTTGCCCGGATACGCAGAGTCACTGAGCAAATTGGCAAACAGGCGCGACGTCAAATACTTGCGGCACTTGGCACTTATCTCGTCCAGCACCTTCAGGTAGTCATCATAGTCCACCAGTTGCTGGTTCATGGGCGTCGTTTGGGTGACGTGCTTCTCCAGAATGCCCCACAGTTCATTCAGCTCGTCGTTGTCCAGCAACTCTTGAGACTTCTGCTGCAGGAACAGTGAGTGAGCCTCCTTGCGCAGGCTCTGCCTGAGCGAGTCTTCTGGTGGGGGCGGGGCATGGAAGAATTTTGGAATGTGACTGAAAGTCGGATGCTTCAGCTCCTGACGCGGACGCAGTGGAGCGGTATCATCAAATTTGGCCAACTCCTCGTCGCTTATTTTGCGTGTGGAGACCTTGAGACTCTCGAATTCCTTCACAATGTCTGGATCGAGTTCCATTTCGGAATGCCAAACCAAATGTAAACAAAACAAAACTGGTTTCAGTGATGCCCATTCAGATGTTTTGAAGCCAGATCTGAATTTTAGGAAAAGAAGCTAATATCTCATGTTCAGAATCATCAACTATATTTGATTAGGGTTGGTATTAAAGTGATATTTAGAATTTTGCACAATGTTTTTTGAAAATTTTGAGAATGTCTATGGACTGACATATTTGCATTTCACTACTTTGCCAATCTAGCTTTTTTTGTTTAGCATCACTATCAGGGCTACGACACAAACTTATCGATCGTAAACCTATCGCTTTTAAGGCACGGCGTGACACTATCAATTTCCACTGGCGCGTATTCAAAAATGTATACAATAATAGAGTGGAACTCTTTCGATCTCAATAATGTTTTCAACACGAACATGAATCAGTGTAGACATATGACCATTACGACATCTGTAAAAACTTATTAAATGAGCAGCAGATGAGAAGCATCAAAAACCTGAAGTCACCACTGATTTAGGCTTTTTATAATAAACTTCCAGTACTTGGAAAATCCACTCTTTTAGGATCTCTCTAGCTGAATGACTCTGACAAAAGAAGCAAACAAAGATTGGTGTCCCAGGGCAAGAAGTTAGAATTGCTTCTGAGCTGACTCACACTGCGGACACCGGACGGACCAGCAGCAGTGAACAGATAGGAGTGCCCAATGAATTTCGATACACTAACAACAGAGAAGCTTTATGGATAAGACTCATTTTGGGATGAAAAAGAATTTCTATATCTACGACTGTCTACACTTCAAAAATTTTAATTTCTAGTTTTTAAAACTTCGCCCTAAAATAATTTTCTTTTCTATATTTAAAGAAAATTTATTGTTTTTAGACAGTTTTTTCTTAAACTTAGTAAAGGCAACCCGAAAAATGATTACTTCGAAAATAATTTCTTAAATTTAGATATTCGGTTTATTCTTGCTTCTTGATTTTTTGCTAAATACGTTCTAAAATTAAGATTGAACTCGCTTTTGAATTAAATTTAAAAAAAATTGTCTTCAATAGCAAAACGACCTAAATTTAAGATAGCACATTTCTTAAATTTGGAAAAAAACCATTTAGAAATTCGCCCTAAAATTTAGAAAATCGGCCTAAAAAATATTAAAAAAATACTCCTTGTAATTCTCAAGTACAAATTCTCTGCATTCGGAATATTAAAGGGGCAACTGATATTCTGCTTGCTGAGAAATTCGCCCTGAAATATAGAAAATTAGTGTAGAAATTCGGCATAAAATTTAGAAAAATACAAAACGACACCGCCTGAAATTCTCAAGTTCCCATTCCCTGCTTTCGGCATATAAAAGAGGCAGCTAA
Source organism: Lordiphosa fenestrarum (assembly GCA_035044985.1). Taxonomy (NCBI): domain Eukaryota; kingdom Metazoa; phylum Arthropoda; class Insecta; order Diptera; family Drosophilidae; genus Lordiphosa; species Lordiphosa fenestrarum. Next base: position 6,977 of record JAWNNO010006043.1, read on the forward strand.
TTGCTTAGCATTTGACTGCGTTCTAGGGTTGTCGATATTTTATCGATATATCGACAAATCAATATTTTTGTTTGACGATACGGGTTATTCCGAAATGATATCTTTTGTGCCGATATATCGATATTTTTAAAAACGATATATTTGGAAAAAAAAACTATCATTATATTTTTCTTAGCATTTCAAGACCGTAGCAATGCCCATTGCCTTTTAGGCAGAATAAGGGGCCAAGCCAGTCGGGACAATCGGGCCCATCGATTGCCAGTCTCTGCAAAATCTATATTGAAGATTCTACTTCACTACTAAGTTACCTTGAAAATATAGCCTGACTTAAGGAAAATAATTCAATCGTACCTTTAAATTATGCTATTGGAAGGATCATATAGAACGACCACTTGCACTGGTCATTAGTGGTCTTATAGACGTAGACGATCTGTAATATCTTTTCCTGGTTTGTGTAAGCTTTAGAAAACAACTATATTATCGATATATCGATGTTTTTTGGTCGAGATATATCAAATATCGGTATTGAAAATTTCGAGTTTTGATATTATCGATACTGATATTTTGAGATATATCGACAATCGTACTTCGTTCTTTACTGCGACTTACGCGCGTGCTTGGTAGTCGAATGCGAGTTCGTCCCGAGTTCAAGTTCCAGGCAATGTTAAGTTAGAAAATAAAATAATGATTACTTATTATAATGGGATTTTCAGAAAGAAAACTTTAGTTGAACCAACAGAAAGAAAATATCCCATCAAAATTTTATACAAATGGCTATGCGCCGGTTAGTGTTTTAGTTCTTTCTTTTCTGTCTCCTCCTGTCTATAATAGTTGAAATTTGTTTTTTTTCTAAAACCTAGAGTTTTTTTTTAAAACTAGAAAATGCTTTTCTACAATTAAGAAAATATAGTGAATATTTTGTTAATTTTAGAAAGTCTCAGTCTTATTATAAGAAATAATTTATCTAAAATATATGTTGAATCGCCTTTGACCCCTTTTTAAAGGTGAATTTCTAAATTTTGGGGCCAATTTGGTCGTTTTTTTTGTTTTTTGAGTGTATGCATATGTTATAGGAAACTAGTTAAAGGGTCATATGCAGTCCAACTCTGAATAAAACGACTAGCAGAGACTTAGATCGATCGGGATTGAATTTATGCCGCTTTGTACCTCAAATTTTAAACAAAATAACATTCTAAAATCAAAAATAGCGATATAATATTATTTAAATGGGATCAAAAGTACTTAAATCGAAAACTTTGTGTACTTACAGCTACACGAAAAATGTAGAAAATGGCGCTTTCCGTCTTATGTTGTTGACTAATTTCCGAGTCTCTCTATTCTTTCAGGTTCCACCATCAAGGGTGTCGTGGCCATTCTGAATTGCATTCTGGCCCGTCAGCTCTGCTTCGAGGATCCGTCATGTTCGGCCATATTGGAAATTATACCACGCGTCTGCGGACCTATCCCCGGTATGTACAAACACCGACCCGAACCACGGCTATTTGCACACAATCTTCAGCATTTTTGTTGATGTAAAGTGTTTGCCGAGCACTCGAGCATTTTCGTCCATTCGACGCTGATTATGTGGAAGTTGTGGTCATTGGAGAATTAATTTTCGTTGGTTGCGAGTGGCGAGTGGCGGGTTTCGAGAATTTTGGTTGCGTTGCTGTTATTTGCCCGGGGACTGGGTTGTGTCGACAACTGTGTAATTATTTCAGCAATTTTTGTGCGCGCGTGCAATAAAACAGTAAATAACGGCGTTTACTTAAAGCGCAACCAGCAAACCACGAAACGCCGCGCCGGCAAAAGCCATTTGAATATTCAAATGCCCCGGAGAGCAGAGCCCGTCCAGTCCAGTCCAGCCCAGTCCAGCCCAGTCGATGGCCCGTTCCCGTCTCTCACCGCTCATGACCTCAAGGTGTAAAAAGAAAAGGAGCGTGGCTAGTGAGTCGCTGCTGCCATCCTGGAACAATGGACAGCCCGAGAAAAAAAAAGTTAATTTATAAATTATTCAGTAATTTGTTTTGGACTTTGCTTTGGCCCGGGTTCCACCCACCAAAGCTGCGACAGCGAGCCACATATATCCAGATTTCCTTTGTGTTTTTCTCTTTGATCCCGCCCCTCACTCCAAGTGTGTACCCCCCGACCCCCATTTCATCGCCAGCGCCAGCTTTGGCGGAGTCCAAAAGGTTAGTTGCCGTGTGCATAAGTCTTTGCTTATTTTTAATAATTAATGTACAGTCTGTCCAGCCAACGTCTTGTGGCATTTCTCAGGTTGTTCGTCTCCCACCAGCCACCCCCCCTCCCCACTCTTAAGTGGCTTTCCACGTCTGTGTGTCGGAGGAGAGCTTTCCCTTCGCATGTGGCACAAAATCGCATTTAAAGGCAGATTTAAAGGGCTTTATTTGAGTTGCTCCCTTTTAAGTTAGGCCTGCGGCTTGGACCACTCCACAGAGAGGATCAAGTGATCGTAGCCATGGCCATTGAGTATCTGAATGGCAGCCGCAGCATCCTGACGGAACTTGAAGTGCACATATGCGAATCCCTTGCACAGGCCCGAGTTCTTCTCACGTGCCAGATACATCTTGGTGTGTGGTCCAATCTTCTTGACCAGCTCTTCGAGATCGGCCTCCGTCATGGACTCGGACAGATTGGAGATGCGCACGGCCGAGGAATCATCGCGATCGCGTAACCAACTCTTGCCGCCGCCGGCGCCGCCTGCCCCTCCTGCCGCATTGTCCTTCATAAAGGGCGGCACATACTTGCCCGTCTTGCCGGCATCATTCACAGCAGCCGCTGCCGCCTCAGTGGCCTTGCTCTCCATCAGCGTGTTGCTGTCCATGAGGGTGCCCTTGTATGGACAGTTGACGGACCAATGTTCACCATTGCAAATCCTACATTTGGCTATATTCTTGCCACTGTCCAGCTGCAGTTCATTGGTCTGCTCAAACTCCTTGGAGCCCATGAATTGCATAAAGATCTCCTCGGAGGCCATGGTCGTCTGTGAATTGGGCCCCGGTTTGTCCAGTCGCGAATCGCCGAACTTGACCCAGTTGCGCCGTTTGGCCACCGCCTTCGAGACGACTTGTTTTTCAATCTTGAAGGTGCGCACCACTTTTATCTTTTTGCCCTCCTCGTTGAACTTGTACTCGGTGACATATTTGTAGTCACCCTCGATGTACTCCTTGGATGGCGGCAGGCCATCCACATAGTCTGCCTCCAACTCATCCGCCCAGGAGGTTTTCATGGGTTTCATTGTGGGATTAGGAAATTTTTTAAATTACAATTGCAAAATTGCCAAATGCTTGAGTTGAAAGTTGAGTTGAAGAAGTCAATCGCAAAGCTTGCTGAGATGAACCAAACAAGGTGGGGGTAGAGTCGTAGGACTTGATTCAATTGGAATTGATTATTGCAATTATGGAAAGGACGAAGAATCAAAACTAGCCCTCTTTTCTGTTGGCTGTGGGAATCGAACTCAGACACAAGCAAGGCGATCACATTCGCTATAAACCACAGTATAGAATGCAGTCAAAAGTGTAAGCACTCAGCAAAAAGCTCGCTGGTGTGGATGGTAAGATCGTTAGCTTAGAATGGGTGACGAGTGACGGGTTCGTGGTGGATTTGTTGTTCTTTTTTGGGGTCATGATTTAAGAATGTCATATTTAGTCTGCGTTAGAAATGAACTAGGACACTGCACGAGTGCACACTAAACATAAAAGTATTCTCTCTGGCTTAAACTAATCGTGTCGATAACCAGGCTGCCTTTAAGGCTCTGTCATCAAACTGTAAGCACAGCGACAGCACTGAACCAAATCCAACAGCACTCCATCACCTTCGTTTAGGTACCTGATCACGCAGACACACCGGGCAACGAGTTAGCAGACTAGTGCGCAAGGCCAGCGACACAAGCGGTAACTGAGACTCAAAGATTCCTGCAGGACATGATGACGAATGTACCAGTGGAAGGCCAGAACTAAGGCGGAATGACAATGGGACCTCTGTCCAAGATACTCACTCAAAAGAACTTCTCAACTCCTACACTTTATCCAGAACAGGATAAGAACTACGATGGGAGTCATAACGGTGCACTGCACCTCCAAGATCCGCGTGCCCCACCATTACTGCTGTCATAGTTGTGGGTATGAGGAGGAAATAGAAAGCAAAATCTGGCAAATGAGGCCCTGGAACACCTGGCTCTTTTAGTGGATTCCTCAAATTGGTTCAAAAATAGAGATTTCGCAGGACCTGACCGTCAATTTGCAACCAACCTTCCCTCCCAAACCCTTTGTGCAGTTCTTTCGGAAACTTCCGAAGGCAACCTTTCAAAAAGTAGTCAGCTTGGACGGTCTCATATACTAAGTCTGGTATTGAGAACACTGTAACAAAACGGTTACGAATAACAATGCCAAAGTTTTAATCTTGACTAAATCATAAATCAACCTGTTAACCCCCTAGTCAATAATGCCCAGCAGTCGTGCCTTGCTTAGGTAGTCAGTGCGCTGCACATACGCCCCGGACATGGTGCGTTGCCCCGTATAAGCCTGGCGGCCGTGCAATATCCGCCAATTGTCAAACAATACAATGCTTCCTGGCAGCAATTTCAGGCTCCACTGCAGCTGCTCCTCGCGTACTATCTGAAGAAGTAGTCGCAGACTGTCATAGAAGTCCTTCATCTCTGACTGTGGCAAAGTATCGAACACAGCTCGATCGTAGACATTGAGACGCAGCTGCACCAGCTCACCAGTCAGTGGGTCCAGCCTTATAATTGGAGCCGTATGACAATGATGCTCACCCTCTTCGATATACTCTCCGGGCACTTGTATGCGGCTAAGCAGCTCATAGGCCGTGGGATATCTACGTTGCAGCTCATGTACCGCCTGCAGGCCATCCACAAAGAAATTCTCCCCTCCGCTACCGCCCTTGTGCTCGAGACAGTGCAGGGCTTGCAGACCGGCTGCATCACAGAAATACGTGTTGTCCGTGTGTGAGCCCAAATGTAGCTTGGTATAAGCTGTGTCCGCATGATCTTGCTTATCGCTAAACGTCCACATCTCGCCAAAGAAGGTTTTCATCAGCGGAAAGAGGCGTCGCAGCGCCAGCTCGGTCATGGTGGGTGTGGCGGCCACATCATCAATGAACACTATGCCATAGCGTATCAGCGAAGCTATTAGAGATTTGACCACCTCATCGCTGACCACCAGCTGAGTTAGTGAGTAGCGCAAGTGACGCTCGTTCTGCAAGATTATGCTGCGATTCCAGGGGGTCAGACCAGTGGACTTTGAGCGGCGACTTATCAGTTGTTCCAGCTGTGAGGCGAAAATGAACTCCAAGTCATAGCTGGATGCATGGCTGTCGCTCCCTGTGATGGTGTCGCAAAAGTTAGTCTGACTGCATCCGATTTCAAATGCCAACTTTACTTACACTCCACCAAAACCTTTTCAGAATCATAGTGAAGCTTTAGAGCTCGCACATCAGCAGGCAGATCTAAGAGATCAAAGCGACGTTGATTTGTCTCCAGATTGAGACACACCCCGCAACGACAATGATCCCGGAGCCAAAACTCATCAATTTCCAAACTGTGTCCGGTTCTTGGGTGCTTTATTAGCAACATCTTGATACAGAGCAAATCAATCAACTGACGTAGCAAACGATGAGCGCAAAAGCTTTTGTCACGGGAACAGTTTCTTATCAGTGAAAATGTCATACACTCAAAAAAACAGAAGCAACATCATTACAAGTGGAACTGGGAACGACTTTGGTTTATATCGGCCCAAGACACCGTTAGTCCGTAAGCCAACCCCAGTTTTAGGACCAGGCAAAGGTTTTGGTTCGGAAATAGGTTCAGTCCATTCCTTACACCCTATTTATAAAATTGTTTATATCTATAATTTTTGGAGCGAAGCTCTTTTACGGACGTTCTCGTGTAGTTCCACGAGAAGAATATTGTTTTTGCGGCAAATTTCTTGTGCTACGCTTTTTACTTCGCAGCACTCAGCAGCTTTGATCTTTGCAAGTCAGCTATAGCAGCTGGTTGGTGGGTTGACCAAAACAGTGCCTAAAGAGTGACCAAACCAGTGACAAACCACTGTCATTGATCATTACAGTGACCGAAACAGTGACCTAAACAGTGACTAAAGAGCGACCAAGCCAGTTACCAGGGATTGACCAATACAGTAACCTAGGAGTGACCAAGGAGTGACCAAAATAGTGGCTTAAGAGTGACCAGAGAATGATCATTACAGTGACCTAAGCAGTGACCAAACCAGAACCAGAACAGTGCACAAAATAGTGACCGAAAATGTAACAATCACAGTGACAAAAACAGTTAATAAAACAATGACTAAAACAGTGACAAAAACAGTGACGAAAACAGTGAACAAAACAGTGAGCAGGGAGTGACCAAAACAGGGACCAGGATGTGACCAAAACAGTGACCGAAAATGTGTCAATAAAACAGTGACTAAAACAGTTAACAAAGCAGTGACAAACACAGTGACGAAATCAGTGAACAAAACAGTGACCAAAACAGTTACCGAAAATGTGACAATCACAGTGACAACAGTTAATAAAACAGTGACCAAAACAGTGACGAAATCAGTGAACAAAACAGTGAGCAGGGAGTGGCCAAAACAGAGACCAGGATGTGACCAAAACAGTGATCAAACCAGAACCAGAAATAGTGACTAGGGAGAGACCAAAACAGTGACCGAAAATGTGACAGAAAATGTGACCGAAAATGTGACAGAAAATGTGACCGAAAATGTGACCGAAAATGCGACAATCACAGTGACAAAAACTGCAACTAAAACAGTGACGAAATGAGTGAACAAAACAGTGACCAGGAAGTGACCATCACAGTTACCGAAACTGTGACAATCACAGTGACAAAAACAGATACCAAAACAGTGACGAAGTCAGTGAACAAAACAGTGAGCAGGGAGTGACCAAAACAGTGACTAAAACAGTGACCAAAACAGTAACGGAATCAGTGAACAAAACAGTGAGCAGGGAATGGCCAAAACAGTGACCAGGAAGTGACCAAACCAGATCCAGAAATAGTGACCAGGGAGTGACCAAAACAGTGACCGAAAATGGGACAATCGCAGTGACAAAAACTGCAACTAAAACATTGACCAAAACAGTGACGAAATCAGTGAACAAAACAGTGTGCTCAGTGTGCGTGACCAAAACAGTGACTGAAAATGTGACAATCACAGTGACTAAAACAGCTAATAAAACAGTTAAAAAAACAGGTGACTATAACATCGACCAAAACAGTGACAGGCATCCCTAACAGCTCGCATGATCAGAAGTAATCAGACAATTCCTCGTAAAGAGCTTCGCTCGAACCGAATGTTCAACGAAGCTCACTCGTTCACTCATTCTTAAACGGGAACAGGTTCAGCTTTAATTTCTCAAGAGGTTCAATGTGCAATTTTCAGTTTCAACTTAATCAGATGAAAATAGTTCAGGTTTGAAATCACATAGTTTCAATTTTAAAATATTCATAAAATTTGAAACTTGAAACGATTGGGAACTATGCACTCATCCATTCCGCCACCCTCCACCACACCCCGCTTGCAATTTCCAAAACGATCGCTGGATAATAAAAAGTTACGATTACAATTGCTGGCCAGTGTCTAATTTTTTAACAACACAGAAAAGCCAATGGAAAATAAGCAACAAAAATCATTTGGCATTTGTTTTTATGGCCAAAGCATCACGTGTGTGTGTGTGTGTGTGTGTGTGTGCGTACGTGTGAGTGTGCGGGGTGTGGCATAAACAAACGCACTTTGAACTTTTTCATTTAAAACTGAAATTACTTTTGTTGTGCTTGTTGTTGTCGGGCAGGTTAATGGCTGCCGCTTTGTCCTTTAAATGTCCCCCAAATATGGATATGAGATTCTTAAAGCGGACAAAGCGACAACGTAGTCTGAATATTTATGATAATTGCATTTTATGCAGGTTTTTCTTTTTTCGTTTTCTTTCCATCGCATCTGCTTCTGCTCATATGCGCTGGCACGAGCGTGAAAAGCCTTTAAAAGCAGCCGCCTCAGTTGGGCTATAAATAAAGTTTCCTTCTTTTTCTTATTTCCCTCTTCTTTTCGTTGTTGTATTTTTTGGAAGCTGCAATCGTGCCTTTGCATGGCATACTTTTCGGCATGCTTCCGCCCTTTGAGCACCATCGGCAGATGGTTCAATAAAATCAACAAGCAGGCACACACTCACATGCACAGTGCACAATGGACACAAAGGGGGGGGCGTGGGATTCTGGCGTCCGGACATCCCGCCGGCTGTCGAGCAGAAAGTCTGAGCGAATGTATCAGACACACAAAAGGCGATGACTGGCACGGCGACAACTTGAAAGCCGTTTGCTGATATAGCTTAATTACAAAAAAAACTACAACTAAATAAATGACTCATAAATTTCATCTAGCACCCGAATAAAACAAATGCGCAGCGGTTGAAATGAGGCAAATCGAATAAGTACACTGGGAACAATAAACTACAACTTGTGAATTAGCAACCTAACCATGTTTTCAATCAGGTATCAATCAAGTAAATCCAGACACTTGATCTTAAACGGTTGAAAGGGAAAGGTTTAGGACTTGTCTTACTTTAAAGTAGGATAAGTCGTTAAAATTTCACGATTTACTCTTACAGGTCTTGAATTTGCTTAGACTCCAAAATATTCGAAGGGATAATTTTGGCCTGATTGCTGAGGAAACATTTATTAGTACCTAATAGGGATAAAACGTAGCTCAAGTTGTTTCAGTTTTCTCTGAGAATCATACATTTTTCCATCATGTCTGAAGAGGCTTTTATTACTACAAACACATTCTTAATATACAAACGAGAGCGTAAGTTAAAGTCGGCCCTGCCCGACTTCGAAATACCCGTTACTCAGCTCAGCTCGGATAAGTATGCAACACTTTTTGTGTAACTCGGCCATTTATTAGCCGATCCTTTTGAAAGTTTGTGAGATTGTAGATATTGGCCAAATAGACTACACTGCAAAATCTGAGCTCGACATCTTATAAATTGTGGGAGTTATTCGGTTTTTTTTTTATTGCGGGGGCGGGAGGGGGCGTGGCCAAGATTTGAAACAAACTTGATCTGCCTACAGACAATACTATCTTACGTATAAAATTTGGTTGCTCTAGCTCTTCTAGTCTCTGAGATCTAGGTACAGACGGACGGACGGACAAACGGACATGGCTATATCGACTCGGCTGTTGATGCTGATGAAGAATATATATACTTTATGATATCGGAGATGCTTCCTTCTGCCTGTTACATACATTTGCACGACTTTAGTATACCCTTTTTACTCTTCGAGTAACGGGTATAAAAATAGAAGAAAGTTAACATTGGCTCAGACAAAGTTTGTCTGCTTTTGCAGCAGGGTTTTGTAACTAATTTCAAGGACATTTCCACTGAAAACAAACCAATTTTTCTCACTAAGACTAGTTTTTAGACTCCACTTTTCTGTGACAGCTATACTATACTATATAGATGCCCGATTTCGACCAAACTTAGTGGAATCATGGGAAAGCATAGCAAACTAAGAAATTAAAAGTTTGGAGGCGTTTTCTTTGAAAACAAACAAGTTTTTGTCACTAAAACTAGTTTCTCTACCGTTCATTCCTATGGCAGCTTTAACATATAGTCATCCGATTTGGTCAAAACTTTGAAGAATTGTGTGAAAGCTTATACAATAAATATATGCCAATTTTAAAGAGGTTTACAATGTAAACAAAAAAGTTTTTCTAACTAAGACTATTTTCGAACCTTACTTTTCTATGACGGCTATACCATATAGATGTCCGATTTCGACCAAACTTAGTGGAATCATGGGAAAGCATAGAAAACTAAGAAATACAAAGTTTGGAGACGTTTTCTTTAAAAACAAAAAAGTTTTTCTCACTAAAACTAGTTTCTCGACCGTTCATTCCTATGGGAGCTATATGATATGGTCATCCGATCCGGCTGGTTCTGACAAATGTGCAGCGTATTTGTACCAGAAGACTTCGTGCAAAGTTTGTGTCGAGATAGCTTTAAAACTGACGGCGACGATAGCATAGAAACAGACGGAAGGACAGACGGACAAGACTAAATCAGCTGAGCTCGTCAAGCTGATCAAGAATATATATGCTTTATGTGGTCGAAAAAGCTTCCTTCTATGTGTTACAAACATCTGTTCAATTTTAATATACCCTCTGGCAGGGTATTAAAATAAATATTAGGCTTCGACGGGGATCTCAACACATGACCTCTCCACACATGACAATGGACTTGTCATCTGCACTATTTAGATTGTAAAACTTTGCGGTGCTTAGCTAAACTATGTACTGTGATTTCTCGCCTTATACAACTTTTAACTGTGTTTTGTTTTTTTAACTGTGTTTTGTTGTACATGCGTGACGTTGATAGTCCTCTGTGCTGAGATGTCGACTACTTATGCTCAGTAGACACGATGTCTGAGATCGACTCCGAGAGAGGGGAGGGTAAAAAACAAAAATCTGTAAGAAAAGTAAAGATTAATTATTTTTCATTAAGTGAGCACAAAATGCTTAACGAAGTTTAGATAACTTTTACCTTAGTTTTGGGCATAAAGTTCTTTAAGCATTTGAAATTTTGTGTGAAAAACACATTCCAAATGCTGATTGAGGCATATGGTGAAAAGCTAAAGCTTCTGAATGGTTTAGTCAAAATTTAAATTTTGGTGACTGTTTTCTTTGAGGGCATTCTCAATGCATTTTAAGTTTCATATTTTCGATTTTTGGTATAAAATTCGTGCTCAAGCAATGATTTGTGAGCAGGGGCGTTATCATGGTGCCAAATCCAACTTTGATTCCACCACAATTCAGGGAGTTTCTGACAGAAATTGCGCCCAACTGGCAGGTGAAATTAAGACTGTGGCAAGAATTCGTGGCTCAACAAATCCCTGATAGTGGTGCATTTTAAACAAATTTCGTAAAAATGAAGCAAAATTACTATTTGATATTATCTTTTTGTTGCGCTACTTGTTGGTTTTAAGTAAAATTCATTCAATCCTATTCTTTCTTTAACCCCATAATCGCTTTTCTAATTTTTCCGAGTGTACCAAAACTAAAATCAAATAATAAAAAGTGTGCCAGGCAAGCAACAAAGAAATCATTGAACCAATTCAGCGACCAACTCAACAACCGGAAACGCGTTTCAAATAAAAACGAATTGAGGACTTAACCATAACAGTAAAAAGGCAAGGGCAGCGGCAAAAACAACAACAGCAACAACAACAACAACAGCCCACAGGGACGGCACACGGCAAATGGCGTCAGTGGATGGCGACAAAGCATAAAAACCACTCGCCCCTCTTCCCACTTCGTCCTTACTTTTTTATGACCAGCCGTCATGCGATGACGAAATCAGAGTACTGAAACCAGAAACTTGGTGCATTCCACCAGAGCTCTGTTTAAGCTGTTTAAGTGCCAATGAGTTCTAATTGAGAGCACAGACACAAACCCGAAGCCATCGGGCATCGGAAACAACAAATGCCAGTGGCAGCATAAAAATGATGAATGGCTGTGAAAAATGTCACTTGTTGCGTAGTCGGAAGCAAACTTTATGTTCAACTAGCAAATAATCATGTCCGGAGCTGGCCCCATGTTCCAGGGCCCGGGCCATGTCGAGGTTGGTTGGTTCAATGGGTCGTATGAGTGATGTGTGGCCTCCCTTGACCTCCATTGTCCGGCAGTTTGCTTGTTTTGCTTTTTGGCGATTTTACGGCTTATGACGAGCCAGTTGGATGTGTGTGTGTGTGTGTGTGTGTGAAGTGTTGCCGTAGCCGAGTTTATTAGTAGGGCTTATGTTTTATGGCCAAAAAGGACAATAGATGGCCAACAGATGTTTGCCTTTTGTGTCATAGTAGTGTTGTCATATGCTCCAATAAGCTGTCACACACGTCCCTCTGTGTGTGCGTGTGCGAAATGAAACATAATTTATTATGTTATAAAATATTATCGGACCTCATTCCCGGCGCGCTTCATTGGCCGCTTAAATCGACCATTTTGTTTGGAGACTCAATTATTCATATGCTGCTCCCTGCCATTATTATGACATGTGTCTGGTTTGTAGCTGTCTGGTTTACTCCAATGCTCCACTGGCTGCCATTTATAACAACTGTCACGAAGTGAGCTTGGAAATTGGACAAGCGAAGTGTCAAAGTATAAGCATTGCTGCCATTTATAGAAATCGCACGCTAAATACTTTTGTTTCTCTTTGGTTAGATTTCTTGAACAAAATGATGCCACATTTAAGCTGTGTTTTCACTTGTCTGGGATCTCAAAGAAGTTTCTCAAATGATAAATCAGACAACCAACATTTTTGAGGTGTGAATCCGTTTCGATAGGGCTGATTTCACGATCTTTAAAGATCAAATTCTTTTTAAGATAAGACTTAGATTAGTTTGCCTAAGACTAAGACAAGCCCCACCTCGAACCGGTTCAAGGACTTCCAAACAAAGCCAATGACTCGTATTCCTCCTGGACTTGCATACTGACTAAATACTATCATAACGTTCGCTTTTCTTCCTCCTTGCAGTGTCCTGCAGCACGGTGACGGTGACCAAGTGCCAGGCCGCTTTGCGTACGCTTCAGGCATTTCAATTCTTTCGTCCCACTTGCCTGTGCAAGGAACCCGGCATGGATCCCGATTGCAATCACTTTCGGGACTTTCTTTTCGATCATCCATGCGGATTTGTGCTCAAGAAGGGTGAGTTAGGCATTTTAATTAAGTAAATAAAATCCAAAAATTTCATTTATATTCCGCCAGCCGAAAAGGATCCGTATCCAATCGATGCGCTGCCCACCTGCAATCATGCCCTGTCCGTGTGCCAGCAGGAGCGCAAATGTCTAAAGCTGTTCGAGGACTTTAAGACCCATTGCAAGGTGCGGGACAACAAGTGCAAAATGGAGAACAGGTAAGCAAAAACTTGTCTAATTACGAGAATGGCGCAATAACCAGCAGCATATGCTGCTGCAAAACAAAATCAATTATGCCGCACTTGGTTTAATAAGTAAATTGATTTGCGTTTTTTGAATGGCTCCACCTCGCTTAACGGTTAACGCCAATTGCAAATTGCATTGCCAGCCGGTCTCTCGTGCTTGCTTGCTTGCTTGCCTACCTGCCAGCCGCACGGAACACAGGACAAAAAAGAAACAGCACGCCGAGTGGCGCAACATTCAATTTCGATATTCGATTTTATTGGCAAAAAACACAACGCACACACACACACAAGAGCACAGACAAGGAGTCACGTTGAGCGAACAGCAGGCGAAATGAAACTTCCGGCCTTGTTGCCGTCTTGCTGTTTCCTACAGCCTTCACATATCCTTTACTGGTGCCGCACAGTGGCACATTTTCGAGTTCTTGGCTTTAAGGCTAAGGGTTAAATAAATCAAAACGACGAGCTAAATTATAGAATATTGACAAAAACGTGCAACTTACAATATGGGACTAGACATAGAATCCACTAGTTAAATATAATTAGGAAATTGGAGAATTGATTATCTCGAAACTGTTGGTCTAACCAATGCCTTCTTGCAATTTAGCAGCATTAGTGTATGTCTGTGGTGCTTGACACTTTGTTATTTGATGCCTCACTCACTCCAAACTCCCAACTCACACAGAACAGTCAGACTGTACCCAAAGCTGACCCCAGCGGAATAAGCTGTCTTTTTAGCTAGCTCTAAATTTAGTTTGTCTGAGTACTAAGCTTAAACCTTGATAAAGAAATTCCATAAAACTTATTTGTAATCATTTTGCAATCGTACTTAGAACCTCGTACTTGAGACGAAAGGCTTGTCATGTTAAGCACTCAGTATGCCAAAATCGCGGTGGTGCAGATGGCAAGACGAATGCCTTATAATGGAGAGGTAGTGGGTTTAAATCCAATTCAAAGCATAGGTTTATAGCATTTCCGACCACATTAAGTATATAAATTCTTGATCAGCAGGACGAGCTGAGTTGATTTAGCCTTGTCCGTCTGTCCTGCCTTCTGTTTCTATGCTATCTTCTCCGTCAGTTTTAAAGCTATCGCGACACAAGCTTTGCACGAAGTCTTCTGGTACAAATACGCTGCACATTTGTCGGAACCAGCCGGATCGGATGACTATAACATATAGCTGCCATAGCAACGATCGGCCGAAAAACTAGTTCTTGTACGAAAAACTTATTTGTTTTCAGTGCAAACGTCTCCAAACTCCGTATTTACTAGTTGTCTATGCTTTTTCATGATTCTGCCAAGTTTGGTCGAAATCGAACATCTATATAGTATAGCTGCCATACAAAAATAAGTTTAAAAAAACAGTCTTAGTAAGAAAAACTTTTTTGTTTTCAATGTAAACCTCTTTTAAATTGGCATATATTCATTTTATAAGCTTTCACACAATTCTTCAAAGTTTTGTCAAAATCGGATGACTATAGGTTATAGCTGCCATAGGAATGATCGGTTGATAAACCAGTTTTAGTGAGAAAAACTTTTTTGTTTTCAAAGAAAACGCCTCCAAACTTTGTATTTCTTAGTTCTCTATGCTTTTCCATGATTCCACTAAGTTTGGTCGAAATCGTACATCTATATAGTATAGCTGTCATCGAAAAGTAGAGTCAGGAAAGTAGTCTTAGTGAGAAGAACTTGTTTGTTGTCAGTGGAAATGTCCTTCAAATTAGTTAGAAAATCGTGCTGCAAGGGTAAACAAACTTCGGTCGAGCCGGAGCTAACTTTCCTCTATGTTTTTGAGTAAAGAAACCTCGAATTGACTCCTTAAAAATTAAATACAATTTGTTTCATTTTAACGTGTCTTTTGTGCCACTGTGCGCTCAGTTTCTTGTGTGGCCTCTGTTCGATATAGTCGAATACAAACGTTCTGAATGTTTTAATAACTCGAAATGACTTTCTGCGGTGCTTGGGAAGCTAACTTAAAGTTTCCATATCGCCGCCTAAAACTTTTGACACGCATCGGCAGGGAGTCGAGTCGAGTCGCTGGGCGCCCATTGCGATCAAATATTAATTGCAGTGCCGTATGTATGCATTTTTGATGTAATTGCCAATTTTAAACTTTGTTTGCGCCAAGCGGAAGTCGCCGTGCGGGCGGGGTGCATGTGCATGGCTTCGAGGAGGAGGGGCCCTAAAATGAATTCAATTAGCTAAGCTCTTGTGGTGGCGGTTGTCTCAACTATGAAAACTCTTCCTTTCCAGGGATGCCTGCCATGATTCCTGGACCAATCTCCGCCTCTCGCCCATGTTCGGATGCATCTGTCCGAATAATCATATGAAAAAGCGCTGTGATCGTATATTTAATATTGTTAATCACAATCCGTGTGTGGGTAAGTTTCGTGTGCAGATGCTACAACAGCAACCGTTGAACATCGACAACAACAACAATAACAACAACAACTACAACTTTAACTACAACTACAACAAGCAACAACACAAACCTCTAAGCGCGCGAAAAATTCATCGAAAATTGTTGTGTTAATCTGTTCTTTTGATTTATTCGTACGTCTCTCCAACTCAATCAATGATCCTTTTGTTCTTCCCCAACCTATCTGATTTGTTCGGTTCCATTTTCGACTTCCGTTTCGTTTCCTTTTCGTTTTGTACTTTGTGAAACGCTCCAAAAACTGAAACTAGCCTAACAACTTAAGTAACCTAAACAACAACCAGAAACTAAACTCGCACGCTTCTGCATCAAAAATAGAAAATCAAGTCGAAAGAAACCCATGTTTTGCGATCAGTAAACTATAATCGATATGCCTAAATCAGTATCTACCAATATATGAATATTAGCTATGCTCAGTAATCGTAACTATCACCTACTCGTACCTATGTATATGTAAATCAAAGCTATCGTGTTTACTGTCACCGCTCTCTCTCTCTCTCACCATCAAAAACTATTCAACTATGTTGTAGCCCGATCCTCACCAATCAAACTATTCAAAATATAAAACCTAGCCAGCCCATTGATCTACTGCCACTTGCTAAGTACTTAAACTGCCACCCAAATGAGTTTGTGCTTTAGAATTAAAATTGATATGGATTGCACTCGAACACCTCTAACTCTAGCCGAAACAATACTAACCTTCTCTCTCTATCTCTATCTGTCTATCGCTGCCTCTCTCTCTGTATCTCTCTCTCTATCTGTCTCTTTTTAACTAACACAAGAAACCTAGCAGGCCTGTTTGAGGATTCACTTTTACCTTTCCAATATTGCTAGGAAATTGTGGTTGTACAGTGAAAGACAAGGATTGTGATCTCAAAACAATTCAAAAAAGTCATTGAATTGTACAACCTTTGAGAGCAATTACTTTGAGTTTTCAATAGGCACATTTTTCTTAGTTTTTTAGTTTGAATGTTAATTAACAAGCCAGAATGATCCTAAGTGACTATCTCGTATTTTCTGTGACGATTTTATATGGTTTCAGGTGAGACAGTGCCATATTGAACTCAAGATGAGTACAAAAAGTGGCAGAAATAGTGTCTTGCATCAGAAGTTGGATGACGCACAAAGTGTTAAGGTGCGTGAAGTGCTGCCCAACGCCGTGTCGCCCGTTGCTGCCCATTATAAAAACCATGGAGCGATACTAATTCCCTATAGCTAGAGTATCGATCATCTGATCTTCATCCCCATGACAAACCAAACTAAACTCTAAATTGGAATGTCAGCTGGGATGCGGTGTTTTCAGTCCAGACCTAGGTATAAATATGTCTAGGTCTAGGTCTATTGGTTGTGTCTTTTGGTCAGGTTAAAAATGTCGAATATCCCGAATATGAATATTTTTGGAATATTTTTGGAAATCAGGGTTGATATTGATCGTATGCTACTAATGAACTGCGCATGTCTTGGAGAAACTTAGATACCGGAAACAAAATAACGTGAAATAAATAAGAATGATGATAGATTTATTTAGATAAGAGACGACAATAGCGGGAGCTAATCAGATGCTGCAGCATGGCAGCTTGTTATTCCTTAGGAGGAAGTTAGATACAGCCACATTTCGAAATCTTTATCTAAATTGCCCAAATGTATAAACTCCCAGCATTGTTTGGGAAAAGTGGAATGCTAAAGTTTCCCTTGCATATATATTACATTACCGATTTTCCCGATAAGAGATCACATAATATGCAAGTGGTTTTCTCATCAGATTGGCGCTTCACCTTGGCAGGCAAGTCGGCTCATAAGAAAAGCCGAGCTGTTTTCATTTGTGGGGTTTGGTTTGGTTCAGCGCTTTCAAACAAATCAATCGGTTTGTAAAGATTCGCTTCAAAAACGGTTTCTAAGAAGACGTTGGAATTTTCTGAATTCAGCTGACTTTTGCTGACTTCAATCGAATTTATAAAATTTGCAAGCATGGGTCGACTCCCGAGAATTACAAAAAATGTTTACTTTTCTTGATAGACCACAATTCAGACCTCGAGCCAACAAGCAACAGCCTCATACCAGCGAACGCTTTGAGTGGTTGAGTATGAGCCGATGATCCAAAATGTATTGTGTACATTTATTCGAATATGACAGTGGTGGGCACAAGGAGAGAAAAAAGGATATTAAAAAATATGCATTGGATGAATTGCCGTGTCCATTTAGACTGGATATGTCTTTAATATCCTTTTAATCATCCTAAGGAGCAGAAAATCATCCAAAGAATGTTAACCTTTTTTTCTGTACAGCAAATTATAGTTTGGAAGCGACTGTACATGAGCAAGGCTCGAGTCGAGAAGCCAGACACACACAGGAAATATTTGTTTGTGTAGTCGTCTGGTTCGGGCTGTGAGTGAGCGTCGAGCTGGCGCCGTTCGCCAATAGAAGCGAATAAAACACAGAAAAAAAACTGCAATCAATCCGAAACGGGATGGAAAACCGGATAATCCTGTTTATTGGGACTTAAAAAAAACAAGTGAGAACGAAATCAATCTTTTCCGGGGTAGGTTTTAGAATATCCGGGACTAGCCTGTTTTCAATCCCGTTTCAAATTGATTTCTTATTCAGTGCACTTGCCGTAAAAAAACTCTCTGAGCAATGGAAACAAGAGCTTGCCCACCACTGATTTAATACTCTAAAACGCGTCGTCGAAAAAAGAGTCTGCGTCATCACATCGAGCGGTTGAACGAATGTCGGCTAATTGATTAGTTTCAAAAGCTAATCGGCTTTAGTGCTCACCAATACAAGCGTTTGTCTCTCTCTCTCTCTCAGCGCTATCGCAGCCCTTGTAAACACTCATACGAGGTGATTGTCGCTCATTCGTTGTTAAGCCAAACTTCCAAGCAACCGAATGAAGAGAAATAAAGATGAGAGCTCCAACTAGGTTTGATGATTTTGATTGAACAAATCTCAACAACGAACATGAGTGTGTGACTATGTTTATACACACCAAATTATTCGTGATTAATGCCCTTCAAAGTATGCTTACTTTATTTGCTTAAGTAGTTATCAATTAAAACAAAGCCATTCCTAGTCAGATATGGTCGTGTTCTACATAATCGACTCTGCCTATTCAGCCAGATTGTTGAATAAGTTATGTATATACCCAGCAAACATTTTTTATCGCGGAATATAAGAATGCGATTCGCCTAGTAGGTATCGCTTTACTCTAGCGATATCGCATTATTATCGCATTCTCATCTCCCCACGGGAAGAAATGTGACACTATGCGATAACTTCCGGGCGATGAGAAAGCGACACTTTTGGGAGATAGAAAACAGTCTCTTCTGAGTGACAGGAAAGCGATTCAGCCTGGGGATAAGAAAACGTCTCTTCTGAGGGATAAGAATGCGATTCTTCTTAGAGATAAGAATGCGTTTCTTTCTTGAGTTAAGAATGCGATTCTTCCTGGAGATACGATTGAGACTCTTCCTAGAGTTCTGAAAGCGTTTCTTTCTGGAGATAAGAATGCGACTTTTTCCAGAGATAAGAATGCGATTCTTCCTAGAGTTAAGAAAGCGTTTTTCTTGGAAATAAGAATGCGATTCTTCTTAGAAATAATAATGCGATTCTTCCCCCCAACATAAGCCATACAAATAAAATGTGTGTTCGATTTCTGTTATTTAACAGTAGGGGAAATAGTTTATTTTTTAAAGCTAAGTGTGTCAAATTCTTTAAATGTATATGTGTAATTTGAGAGTGTAAGTATGTATGGTGCTTTCTTTATTTGTAATAAATTGAAGTTTTGTTATTGATTTTGAGTAGTTTCTAATTTATACGGTCTTCAGCATGCAAAAAATGTTGTGAACAGACTTTGTTAATGTCTGCATCCGTCGTCTTGGCAAACATATTATGAGCAATTTCTGAAAACAAAAGCCATAATTAGTGACATATACGCAACCAAAACTAAAATCTGAATGCTGACCTCTCGCCACCACTGCTGGATCGCCCTTGAAAACTGGGCCCTGTATTTCCATAACAGTTTAAGACAATTCTGGCTGCTTGTCGTCTTGTCTTTGCTCTTTTGGCTTTGATGGAGGACATTTCGACTTACTTAACGCAAAGCGCGAGGAATTTCAATACAAATTTTTAACGAAAAGAAGGTCTGCTTTTAATAAATACACAATCTATTATGCCTCTCACTCCGTTGACTATTGAAACGGAAAGGTTTTCCCAGGGGAAGCTGAACCAAAAAACGAGGCCTACTGTAGTTTGTGCTGAATCGGAGCCTGTGCACTATTGTCAACTTTACTGGCAATGGAATGTCAGAAAAAATGTAATTGTCTTTACATCAGAGAGACATCTCTTTTTAATATTATTTAATAGAAGTTGTAGAAATGGCTTTCTTAAAAGCCACAGATCAAACAAGTTACTACAGCGGACAAGTAAACACACATTTTCCAGAAGGAAGAATTTCCTACCACATTAAGTACATGTGTCGATTTTTATATTGGGCCGGTTTTTTCATCTTTTGAAAGCGTTGCCAAAGTATTTTACTTTGGTAACATTGTAAAAAGTCGTTGAATTCACTGCAAGAAGAATCGCATTTGGATCTTCTTAGGGAGTGTTAAGCGATGTATTGCCAATTCTCAGATGGGTTGATGAAAAAGCGAGACTAACCAAAAAGTATCGCATTCTTGCCCCCAAGGCGATTTTTGAGGGATATATCGCCAATTTACCGAATGGACGGAAAAAATGTGATAGCACATATCGCCAATTTATCCCTTTTATGATAAAAATGCGATACCTAATGTATTTTGTTAGTGTAAATAGTCAAACTATCTCCGAACTCTCCCCTCAAGCAATCGCCAAACTCTCGCATTGACGAGGGAGATAATTAACACGACAAAATGTTTGCAGGGTACCCGAAAATGTTGAGTTGAAATATAAAATAAAAACTTAACTAAAATTCTTATTTTCAAATCAAGTAGCATACTTTCGAGGGCATCAAGCATGACATATTTTGTGTGTATAAACTAAGAGAGTAAGTTAAGAACACAGGCAAGTTGAGTCGGGTGTTTATTGTTTATGAACGTTTTCCAATCACCCGAAGCCTAATAATGAATAAAAGTTAAAAACTTGCTTTCACAATCATGTTTACCAGCTAATATTGTAATTTTCTTAGTCTGGCATTAAATTTGGGAGCACAAGAGCCAAGTGGCTAAGAAAAGCTGCACCTTGGTCCTCAGTGCTGTACAAGCCAAATGTTGTTGTCTTAGAGAATTTCGTTACACTTTTTTCACAAGACTTGACTTTTTCAGGGTCTTGGT
Organism: Lordiphosa fenestrarum; assembly: GCA_035044985.1. Lineage (NCBI taxonomy): Eukaryota > Metazoa > Arthropoda > Insecta > Diptera > Drosophilidae > Lordiphosa > Lordiphosa fenestrarum. The sequence goes on from JAWNNO010006043.1 coordinate 27,708, forward strand.
AGGTCTAAGCATTGCTGTCATTGGGAAGTGAAGCCCGCAGCGTGTTCTTTGATAGCGAAAGCATTAATGAAAACTAAAACCAGCAGACCCGTTATAATTTGTGTAAACTTGGAAACTCAAAACAGGCCTGTTTGATACTGACTCTGTCTTTATTTGCCAACTCTGTTTCTTGGGTAGGCTTCCCTTTGAGGTGGGGGTACTCCCAGCTATCCCAGATCTCTCAGCTCTCAGTTAGTGCAAATGCTTTGGATTTCTACGCCAACCACAACCACAAAATGTGTTTCAAAACATAATTTCATTTCCCCCCTCACCACCGCCACCACCACACACCCACAGACTCACGCGAATTCAGCAAAAACGCTGCTGGGCACCACTGCAATCCGCAAGTAGAGAGCACCTGCTGCACACACACACACACACCCAAGGGTATCCGCACTCCCGTCCACTAATTGCACTAATTAAATGTTCGCACACTGTGTTACACTCTGCACACTCAATTCAAATATAAGCGAGTACATAGGAATCGCAGCAACAACAACAACAACAACTATTTGCACCTTTTTGGCACTAAACTGTTTTTCCCACTCTCTGCACCGCCCGCATGCTGTCCCTACTCCTGCTCCTGCTGCCCCCACACCAAACCAAAACCTTGGCTCTTTGCAGATAGACTAATATTTTTCCCCAATGGTTTGCCCAAATTGAAACCAAAGCCGAAAGCCAACCCGAAGCCCAAGCCGAGGCAGAGGCCAAAGCAGCGCATCAACGGTACGGAGCTAATGTCCAACAATATTGAGTACCACGACGTCGATGAGCAGGACAATGAGGAGGAGAACGAGGCGGATGAGGCGGACGAGGCCGACGATGATGATGATTATGACGACCGCATACGAGCCGAAATTTATTCAAACTATCCGCATTATCTGCACCCGCCCTCGTGGGGCATTAACAATCCATTGGTGTTGGCCTCGCACAGTCCGCACACCTCGGAGGATGATGATGTTGTGGTGGTGGTCGAGCATCACAAGAAGTTGTCGCCGCCGCCGCAGGTAGATGACTTGGAACGCGGCAGCGTGGTCGATAATGTTGTGGTGGTGGTGGACGCTGCTGGGCCACATCAGCATCATCACACACACACCTATTATGAGCACGGGGAGCAGCAGCCGACCACGCCGGCCTCCAACGTGGCAAGCGCGACTCCCAGCGCCCCTAAGTATGCAGCCGTACACACACATACCAAAGTCTAGAACTTGATTTAGCTTGGCCCAAGTCGGCATCTAACTTTGAGCCAAGTTGCCGCACACCTACATATGTGAGGCTGTGTGTGTTTGTGCGATTGCCCCTTCACCGAGTCCGTTCATTAGCTCAACTCTTGGCCACTCAGCCGGGCGAACTGAAAACTTTATGCAAAAAGCTTTTAGAATAATTGACTCACTTGGGTATGCCGCAATTTCCGGTGAAAAGCAAACTAATGAATAAGTCCAGCCACAGCAACAACTTCACTACAAATCCACAGCATGCTCTCCCCGGTCACTTGCAGAGCATTTGTGCTTATAATGTGATTTTAATGCATTGCATCTTAATAAATACTGCATCCGGACTACACAAGGGACCCTCCAATTCTGCATAGTCGCTGTTGCTGTGGTTCTCGTTGTTGTGGCAACGGAAGTGAAGAGTCAGCCAAAGAGCTAACCCGAGCATTGTTCTTGTCCTTTGCCGCAGTTCGCCGCTTAAATTTGTGTAATTCCTTAAGCCGATTAGAGCCTGCTATAAGCCATTTGCACTTTAAACAAACAAAAGTTGTGTAATGTACGAAATCAACTTATGCACAGCAACGTAAACAATGCACTCTCACACACACGCACACACCCACACACAACTAATTATCTGCACTTTCTCTTTCTCCTTGCCGCACTCACTCCACTTAAACTACTTGTGATTTGCACCCAATCCAAACAACCCTGCAATTTGTTTAGCACTGGCACCAAAATGCACAAAAACCCACTTCTCGGTGATTTAGTTACCGGCAGCGATATAACCCACCGCACCTATACGGGTCCCTTCCTGGACATGGACGAGCGAGGTAAGTGGGAAACCAACTAATTGCACTTTCACATTTCATAATGTTTGGTAAAAGCTGAGTATTTGCATTGAACAAATATGTGGGTGGGGAAAAAAGGAGACGGAAATTGAAAATTTGTAAACAGATAAGTCATTAAGGGTTAGCTCAGAGGTCAAATTGTCAAAACAAACAAATCACACTGGCTTAAGTCGATCGCAAACGGCAATGAAAACATAGTTGTCCCGGGTCATACATTGTTTGATCCGACTATTTTCCCTTAAATTAAGCAAACTAATGGTAAGCATGCTCGGTTTTGATAGATTAAAGACTTTTGTTCCCTTCCTTGCCTCTTGCATATGACAACGCAAGACCCATACCAGTTTTGGTTTAACTAAAACGAAAGATATGTACAATTTGTATACTCTGTACCAGTTACACAGAGTATATTAAGTTTGTGCAAATGAATGTAGCAGCCAGAAGGAAGCATCGCCTACCCTATAAAGTGTATATATATTCCTGTTCAGCATCAAACGTCGAGTTAATATAGCCGTGTCCGTCTGACTTATGGATTGAAGGATCGTACCTTGTTAGTAATCAAGATTGGCCGTCAAGTTATGAGCAAAAGAATGTTCGCTGCTGCAGAGCAGTAGCGGTGCTGCTTTCAGCTGGTACTGCAGCATCGAACTGAGCATACACTTTCTTCCGGTGGTATAGTCAGGTTTGGCCAACTTTCTTACTTGTTTTGATTCTGGTCTAGGACTCAAACTCACAGCCTTGCACTGGACACGCATTCCATTCGTCAGCTTTGCCATATGTTTTAACGCTCTTGTTTCCTGATATATGGGAATGGGATTGAAATACGAATTAAGCTCGAAAGGCTTGGGTCAGAATTGAATTGAGCAGAATATCCGAATCAGTCAAGATTGTCCCTTATTTTGTAGCTTTTTTGCATAAGCCCAATGGGAAGCCCTAAGAGAGAAGACAAACTGCCTGTTCGTCTGCTTCTATGCTTTCTTCTTCGACAGCTTAAAGCTATCATCACAATACTTCGCTCGAAGACTTCAAATGAAACAAATAATTTGGCTTTCAATGGTAGAGGCTTACATCTTTTCACTTACAAATCTGCTACTGTTCGATTTCCCCTAGTTAGACCAAAGTCAGATGAAAAAGTTCGTTTTACCGACTTGCTTTAGATTTAAAGGGTAATGTCCACTCTACGCAAAAAGGCGCAATTCCATATCCAGTTTCCACTCCACGGGAAAAATGTCTACGTATTTCCCCTACATTCTGTTACCAGTTACGTAGCGAATAACATTCTGTTAACAACTCATTTCGCTACATTTTTAGTATGAAAATTTTGAAAATTTTTGAGTGGACACCACCCTTTAGAATCAAAATAACATTGGTAAACCTTCCAAATCCATTGCATAACCTGCAGCTGTCCTTAAATTGGAATTTGCATTCTTGCAGTTCTCAAGTCTTGAATTGGATTAGGCGAATGGCTTGCAGGTGTGACAGCTTTGAAGCTCACTGATAAAATGCGCTGGGACTCTTCGAAACAGTACTGTCTGAGCAACCTTTGCTGTCAATATGATTATTGAACTATACGACAGCGTTTCCAATTCCGACTCGGTTTTCCTCTAAGCGTTAGTTTTTATACTCTGTACCGTAGGTACATAGAGTATTATAAAGTATATATATTCTTGATCAGCATCAACAGCCGAGTCGATATAGCCATGTCCGTCTGTCCGTCGTCGTCCGTATGAACGCACAGATCTCAGAGATGGTAAGAGATAGAGGTTTGACGTGTATGGGACATATGCTTCTTATGTCTGCAGGCAGATCAAGTTTATTTTCAATTTTGGCCACGCCCCCTCCCGCCCCCGCAATTTAGAAAAAACGTCCTATCTCCCACAGTTTTGAAGATAGATGGATTGTTCCTTCTGGACATATTTAGTTTTTAGAATAACTTATCGATCCGCCAAAGGAATGAAGAAGATCGGATGAACGGTTTTCGAGTTATGATCAAAAGACCAAATTTCTTGGTACAGAGTATGTTTTAGTCGGGCTTGACCGACTTTCTTTCTTGTTCTAGTTCAAATCTCAAAGTTTTTGATGAAAAGTAAGGAAAATGTGTGTTTTTGACGAATTCCATCCATTTGGCATTGAGCTATCGGCTTTAAGTGCTTAAGCAAATCCGATTTTCCCCAAACCTGAGGAAATCATTGAAATGCTTGTCACCTTCCTAATATGATTATTTTAATTAGCAAATTAAACGGTTGGTTGGCAAATTAAACACAAAACATATTAATGGGAATGGGCTTGCAGGACCCTACCTCAAATCTAGACTTACTTCTTAAGTGCTATAGTTTGATTGCACCTGAAACCGATCGATCCTATGACAGCTACAAGACATAGTCGTTCATATTAACAGTGTGCAGTCAAATGAATACGCTGTGTGCTAAATGTCACCTCGATAGTATAGAAACAAACAGACGGACGGCCGGTTAAAGCTTAATCGACTAAGCTCATCAAGAATATATATGCTTTAGGTGGTCGGAGACTTGTTAGGTGTAAACACAAGAAAGAAAGTCCGGCAAGCTCGACTATAACGCACTCTGTGCCCACAAAACTATACGCTCAGCATAAATTTTGATGAAAGCAGCGCTACAGCAGCGAAGAGTCTTTTGATTATAACTCGAAAACCGTTCATTCGATCTTCTCCATTCCTTTGGCAGATCGATAAGTTATCCTGCTAACTAAATATGTTCAGAAAGAACAAGCCATATATCTTCAAAACTGTGGGAGATATGACGATTTTTTTTAATTGCGGGGGCGGGGGGGGGCGTGGCCAAAATTGAAAATAAACTTGATCTGCCTGCAGACATAAGAAGCATATGTCCCATACATGTCAAACCTCTGTCTCTTACCATCTCTGAGATCTGTGCGTTCATACGGACAGACGGATATGACTGACATGACTCGGCTGTTGATGCTGATCAAGAATATATATTCTTTATAGGGTCGGAGATGATTCCTTCTCGATGTTACATACTTTTGCATAAACTCATAATACTCTATGCACCTCCGGTACAGAGTATACAAAATCGCTCAAGTCTGTCTAGAATCTACAATGAACTTCCGAAAGTTTGTATATGTCTGATTAATCAAAAGTTGGATGCCACACAAAGTGTTTAGCTGTGTAAGCCACCGAACATCGCAGTTGCCCAGCGTTATTTATCGATCCGCTAAAGGCTTGGTGAAGATCGAATGATCTATTGGAAGGAAAAAAAAACAAAGGCCTTATTCACCAGCACATATCGAAGTCAGGAAATCGAAGGAACTCGTTCGATTATTATAATGAACTTTTTTAATGTGCAATCTGATTGCTAATTTTTGTGATTGGGATGTATAAACAAGAAAGAAAGTCGGTCAAGCCCGACTATAACATACTCTGTACCAAGAAAATTTGTCTTTTGATCATAACTCGAAAACCGTTCATCTGATCTTCTTCATTCCTTTGGCGGATCGATAAGTTATCCTAATAACTAAATATGTCCAGAAGGAACAAGCCATCTATCTGTGGGAAAACTGTGGGAGATATGACGTTTTTTCTAAATTGCGGGGGCGGGAGGGGGCGTGGCCAAAATTGAAAATAAACTTGATCTGCCTGCAGACATAGAAGCATATGTCCCATACATGTCAAACCTCTATCTCTTACCATCTCTGAGATCTGTGCGTTCGTACGGACAGACAGACGGACAGACGGACGGACGGACAGACGGACAGACGGACATTTCTATATCGACTCGGCTGTTGATGCTGATCAAGAATATATATACTTTATGGGGTCGGAGATGCTTCCTTCTGGATGTTACATACTATTGCACAAACTTATAATACTCTATGCACCTTCGGTACAGAGTATAAAAATACCCAACAAGTCAAACTGTCATTCCAAATCAACACGATAACTTCCCCGCATACTATTTTTTACTAATTATTCCTAGTGGATGATTTTTGATGTATGATTTTTTATGGTTGATGTATGCTGATGAACAAGGCCAATTATGCTGGGCAGCAGCACTTTATGTGAAAACTGAGCTGTGTGTCCAACTTTGATATTTGATTTGGTTACCTTCGATAAATTTAAAGCAGTGGTGGGCCAGCCCTGGCTGGCAGTATACATATATGTCTGCCTTCGACTCATATTTCCCATCCCACCATTCGTCTCGGCCTACACATGTAAGTTTAATAGTGTTTAAATACCTTTCTGGTTTCCCAGAATGGAAGCTTATGCATCTCCAGACCGTAGCCTACAGCTATAGCAGTCTTAAGTCCGTGCCAAACTATTTGCAATTTGTATCAATCGATGCTTACCACACACACACACATTATTTAATCATTGGAATGAGCCCTGAAACAAAGGTCAGGCCATAAATTAGACCACTTGCGTGTAAGTATCCAACGAAGTAGATGAATTTAAGGGCACTGCACCAATATGCACCCTCACATATCACATCCGCTCCCCCATCCACCGGCCTTCCTCTTGACCGCACCGAGTTTATTAGACAAACAAGCCAAGAGCAAGCAAACAAACGAAGCACCAAATGGCGACCAAACGTATCCAACACTCTGGCATGGCCATTGTTGGCTCCTTTTGTTGTTTGCAGCTCGTTTCATGGCATTAGCTATCTGCCAGGGCAATCACTTGCAGTTAAACTAATGCACACACACACACACATGCACTTGCACACTGGCACATTTGCACACTTCGGAATGCACACAAGTGCCATAAATAAGCATTTCGCTCTGGTGTGCCCCCAAACGCCCAGATCTCTCACTCGCACACAGCGATCCATGAACTGGCACCACAGTGCGGCATTCTGGTGTTTGGTATTAAATATTGTAATAAGTTTTGATTTTGGTACTTTGCTCAGTTGCAGATTATTTACCGACTACTGAATCATCCATGTTTAGCATGTTAATGGTCCACTCGTCTGCATACTTTATAGTTGCCACGACCGACACTTGATCCCAATTGTTTGGCCCTTTGATTGTTATGCATTTGGTTTTATTTATTGCCACAAATTTCACTCATCGTTCATCATCATCATCATCGTCGTCGTCGTCGTCGTCGTCGTCCACATCATGAACGCATCGATGGACAGCTTTGTTCATGCTGTTTTTGCATCTAGCTGGCAATCTGTTTTGGCCATAGTTATAAATTCTCGAACTGCCTTTGTGTGTGCAGCAGCTGCAGCCGTAGCCATTGTTGTTGTTCCTGTTCAATCAAAATTCGCACACTTTCCAGGCGTGGTACATACGGCTCGCAACGCAGCTGTGGGACTGCAGTTGTTGTAAATATTAGCAAAATATTTATGCACGTCACTAGCATCGATACGCACACACGCACATAATTTATCTACACTTGGCTTATTTACGTTTATGGTGCAGTAAATTACAGCAGCAGCTGTGCCAGTAACACCAACAACAACAATAACAAAATCCCAGCTGCTATCTATAATTATTGAGAACCAATAACATAAGCGCTTAAGTTAAAACCCTTTTTCCGCCATTTTGCAATTAAAACTGAAATGTTATTGTTGCTGATTGTTTATCTTGAAAACAGTGCATAAACATTTTGAAAGAGGGGCTCTCCATTTGCCTAAATGTTACAACAATAACGCCAAGGACAAACAAATGAAAATTTAAAATGGTTTTGTTCAAAGGGTCGACTAGTTGGTACTCAGATTGTGTTATGTCATAAGTCTGCTTGGCTGCCAAATGCAACTCCACCTCATGCTTTCTTAGGGAATAGGAATAATACAGAAAAAACGAGAAAGCTAAGCTAACCCTTTTATACCCTTGCAAGTGCTCGCTTAAATATTTCCAAAAAATACTCTTTTCCCATTTTCCGACCGATCGTTCGTATGGGAGCTATATGATATAGTCATCCGATTTGGACAAAAACTTGTAGAATTATGTAGAAGCACGAGAAACAAACAAATACAAAAGTGCAGGATGCTACCATTAAAAACAAAAAAGGTTTTCTAACTAACAGCCATGCTCCCATTTTCGCTTTCGCAAAAACTTTGCGATTTGATCATCAAATCGTAAAAGTTGGTGCTCCGACACTCGGAAATCGCAGAAGTTTTGGCGTTTTTAAACCGGCGACATCTGAGTCCGTGAAATGAAAAGTAAATGCAAAATATAGGTTGATGCACAAACAGACAGCCCACGGAACTATTTTTATTCAGTTCTTTAATCTTTTTAGATTTGTCTTACAGACTCATCCACTCAATTCGCATTGAGGCAATATTTTAAACAATTTATTTAATAGAGATACACAGAATTGAGCGTGATGGAAAACTGCTCACAATAACAACAATTTGCGATTTGGCCATGGTATATATCGATATATGACTATCGATAGCATGACTAGTGGCGCTCATCAGCTGTTTTTGTTATGTGAAATGACACAAAACAAGTTGGGAATGGAACATTATCGATGACAAAAACTGGCGAATTTCGGAGCGCTCTAAACTAAAATCGTACGAATTTGCTGAAATCGCAATTCGCAAAAATAAGTGAAAACCGGAGCATGGCTGTAAGACTGTTTTTCAGACCTATCTTTTGTATGGCAGCTATACCATATAGTTGTCCGATTTTAATACAAACTGGTAGGATTATAAAAAAACATATAAAACCTTCGATTACAAAGTTTGGAGACGTGTTCATTGAAAAGAAAAAAGTTGTTCATACTAAAACTAGTTTTCCGACCGATTGTTCCTATGGGAGCTATGAGATATAGTCATCCGATCCGGTCGGTTCCGACATATTAGTAGTGTGCAGCAAAGAGAAGACTCTGTGCAAAATTTCAGCTCGATACAACAAAAGCTCAATCGACTCCAGCTCGTCACCCCAAACAAGAATATATTTGGTTTATGGGGTCGGAAATTAATATTTCTATGCGTTGCAAACTTCTGGGCAAAATTATAATACCCTTTGCAAGGGTATAAAAATGCTGCAGATCCTAATGATAATAGGAAGAGAACATTCTACACAGAGATAAAGAAGACCCTGATGTCTGTAAACTTACCAATCAGGTCCTGAAGCAATAAAACATTCAAAACATTTCTATATAAATATACGTTAAAGTTACATCTTCGATGCTAAACACATTCAATCGCTCAAAGATATTAAAACTGACATTATTTAGAGTCTAATTTGTATTATAATAGATGTAGCTGGACGATACATCTCGTATCTTATAGACAATTAGCCAATCTGATCTGTCCTTCATTAAAATTACTTTGATGCCTGGCCAAAAATAGTTCAGATGCTTGAAAACATTTTGAAATCATTTCAAAAATGAAAAATGTAAGCTTCTTGAGTGCAGAATTAAAGAACATTCGTGAACATTCATTTGTTCATAACTCGACTATCGCTTGGTACTATATATATTTCTATATAAATAGCCATAAGGTAAATGAAGTGTCATTAGTTACCGACATTGTTTCTGTGATTCAAATCTAGAGATTAGATCCAAAACTCTAAGGACCGATTTCACATCTTCTAGATACCTCCTGCGTGTCAGATAAACTAACAATTTCTTCATAGATATGGTTTGATTTCAATTGTCACATGTGTGAAGTCGTAGAAACTTAGTCAAGAATTTATACCGATACAAAATGCTGAAGTTGAAAAGTAAACATATCTTTCATAGAGTTCAAATGTTATACGGCCAGGAAATTTTTAGTATACTAAATAATCGACTTATTTAAATTCAACATAACATGTTGTTTTGACGAAATGGAACTTTGAAATGAAATATTCATAACAAATTTTTTTAATACTAGGACCAGAGTTCCTTGAAAAGGCTCTACAGACAAGCTGTGGCTTAGTAATAAGAGTCGAACTCATTGATTTGACTCATGTATTCGACGTATTTAAGCTTCTTAAAGTTGAATTTAGCTGTCAGTGAATATAGCCTTCCGTCTAATGGGTACAAGCCATTAAAAATAAAGTTAAGAGTTGAGTTTGAGAATTTAATTAAGAACAACTAAAAAGCAAATAATGCGATTTGTCAGCAATGCGTCAACAACGAAATGAGGAATGGACATACACGCCTACACACGCACACCCCCACACACCTACCCAAACACCCACAGGCACGAGCACAGAAAGCATGGTGGGTGTTTGCGAGTAATAAATATTTTCATAATATTGTACAATCCACTTAGAAGTTGCTGAGGCAATGTTGATGCAACATTTTCCACTCCAATGCAACTCACACCTCTATCTAAGCGTGTGTACACTGTACAGGCTTCCCAATTAGGGCATGAAAACCACAATGGGGCCCTTGCCGCCACCCGGATTCCCTGCCAAACTCAGCTGCACATACCATTCCAACACACAAACGAGCACATTCGCACTTGCACTGGTCGTATGTAATTTTTGAAATTATTGCACTTTCTGAAATTTATTTCAGTTGTTTATGAGTTTGATTTAAATTTCGCGCCCTGCGTCTGTCTAGCTGTGTAGTATGTTTATGTGTGTATATGTGCATGGGCGCGAAATTGCTAGTCTCGTTTAACTGCAACTGCAACCAGCAAAATGAGTACAACCAAATGGTTTTGTATTGAAACAATTAGACGACATGCCACATAACAGTACAGAATCCACTCAACGACAAACAGCTTACAAGTGCGATAACAGTTAACAAACGGCGCTAATCCCATTCGAGCCAACTGAGTCCCCCTTGGCTGGCTGCTTCGTCTTTCACTTCCACTTTGTTTGCTGTGCAAATATTTGCTCGCAATGTAAGCGACAAACATAAATACAAATCGCACACACAGACAGACAGACAGACAGACAGACAGACGTACGCACGTTTCCTGGTAAATCCCAGCCATTTAGCGCCAGCAGTTGACCGCCCTACGATTGCTTGTGTGTGCGCGCTCCCTTAACCGTGGGGGAAGCAATGCCGCATCCTTTGGAGCCTTGCCAGGCACCTCAAATGAAGCGCATTTCGGCGTGCTCTGGGCGAGATAAGCAAAATGCTGCTGCTGTGGCGGGGAAACCTGCTCAGACTTGGCTGTCATCAAATCGTTTGCCATTTGCTCGCTCTATCAGCGCATGACATTTGACTGGCACGAGACGCAGTCTCCCATTCGAACATCTCTGTTTATGCTTTGCCATTGATAGCCACAGCCAGAAGCAATCGAAGCGTGACAAGACTTGAGCTGGGGAATGGCAATCAAATTAATACAACACATTTACATTACAGTCGCTGGCATAAATATTTGGACAATCGTGGCTAAAATCAAGCAGCAAGACATCTCACAACAAGTTTTATCAAAGTTATCTAAAATATTAGCACAATTTTATGCATAAGCCAAAGCAACAGCCACACGACAGAAAGTGCATTGAAAAACAAGAAAGAAAGTCGGTCAAGCCCGACTATAACGTACTCTGTACCAAGAAATTTTGTCTTTTGATCATAACTCGAAAACCGTTCATCCGATCGTCTTCATTCCTTTGGCGGATCGATAAGTTATTCTAATAACTAAATATGTCCAGAAGGAACAAGCCATCTATCTTCAAAACTGTGGGAGATATGACGTTTTTTCTAAATTGCGGGGGCGGGGAGGGGGCGTGGCCAAAATTGAAAATAAACTTGATCTGCCTGCAGACATAAGAAGCATATGTCCCATACACGTCAAACCTCTATCTCTTACCATCTCTGAGATCTGTGCGTTCATACGGACAGACAGACAGACGGACAGACGGACATGGCTATATCGACTCGGCTGTTGATGCTGATCAAGAATATATATACTTTATGGGGTCGGAGATGCTTCCTTCTGGATGTTACATACTTTTGCACAAACTTATAATACTCTATGTACCTACGGTACAGAGTATAAAAACACAGTTTCATAGAAGATTATATTGTCTTGTATCTTAGTTTTAAATCTGGGCTTATTCAGAATTATTTTCAGCATTAAGAATATTTTGTATATTTCTAGTTTATCAGAAATCGGATACCTAAGTAATGTTCTTCACATCTGAAGATGCAAAGGCAAGTTAAATGGCAAAGGTGACATAGGAACCAATTTTTAGTAAAACATTTGAAATTACTCTTCTTGGATATTTAAAGTAGGAAATACTTTTGGTTCCACAAAGAATGTAGATTTTTGTTATTTTTTTTTGAAGAATACTAATATTGGCTTAACCCAAAACACAATTCTATTTCAATTTTAAATTGTTGCATTGAAAGTTTGAAAAAATTACTCATACGACACATTCACCAAATATAATTTGGTGCAGCGAAATCTTGGGTAAAATTCAATCTTTGTATTCTTTGGTAGTTCAGAAAAGCCACTACTTGTTCTGTGAGCATTTTAGAACGAGGGAACCCAGGTTTTGCAAGTTATTTGAGCAAAATATTTGAAGTTACCCGGCCCAAGACTAGGGATGTTTAAAACAAAGCGAAAGAGTGTGATAAACTGGTTTAATCTCAAAGCATTGACATGAGTAATTGCGACTATAAGTCAGTCCGCACGCTGGTTTTGAACCGAAACGGTTTACTTAACAGTAAATTAAAATTTAAATATTTTCTTTTGTTCTACAAGCTGCTTCCGACCCAAGAACGGACCGATTTCCGTAAAGCGATTTTTAGAACAGGATAAAATAGGAGTCATTTAATTACGAAGAAAATGTATTGCTTTTATTATTAATGTGGTGCAAAGCATGGGCTGAAACTAGGTTCAAACCAAAATCATTGCCCAAAAACACAAAAATCTTAATCTTGAAGCTGGGTTCAATCCAAAACCTTGGCCCATAAACCTCCAACCTAGAATTTGCGAACCTTAACCATTCATACATTTTGGTTCAATTCAGCGAACCGGAGATCCGAAAGAAATTTTTGGGCTAGCAGCATTGAATAAAATTAACATAAGTCTTATTCCAAAAGTTTTGGGTTGGGTGAAAAGTTTTCAAATATAAAAACTCCATTTTTTTTTGTAATTTACAAATTTGAATAGCATTGAAATTAAATAAACGTGTCATTTTTATAAACGAAACAAATAAACGAAAATAATCACCATTGCGTAAGAGTGATTCAAAATAAGTTTGAGCCTCTCGCGCCACATTAAATAAATTTTGTTTAATTTGTTTATTTTTAAAACCAACAGATAGGATTGATTATGTTTTCCGTTAGGTAAAAGGATATGCTTAAAATAAATAGATTGAAATAATTAAAATAAGCAAACACGCGGGATTTTCGCTTTGCCTGGCCGGGATTGGGTTCGGGACATCAAATAAATATGTTGTTTCCATAAGAAAAATAAAAATCTCGGTCACCTTCAACAGCTGTTGGCGTCAGTCAATAACTAGCCATCAAAAGGCTTCATTCACTTTGCCACAGAAGGAGCACAGACGCCAAGACTCTGTGAGATACTCGGCTTATTCAAGGTTTCTTAGCAGGGCTGCAATGAACCCAACCTTGAACTTAACCTCTTTAGATATTAAAACTGAACCCTAACCTGTTCCGAACCTAAAATATCGGTTCGTTTCAAAAAAACTGATTTGAGTCTATCATTATTTTGGAAATGTTTTTCTTTGTAAACTACGAAATGAAATTTATATGGAATTATATTTTGAATATTTCCATGTGTTCTACTAACCAATTCCAATCCAAAAACCACTCGGTTCCCATACAATTTGGGGAGTTTTTAGGTCAAATGATGTTTTTACAACACATTGAACACAAAAATTATTAATGTTGTTTAAAGCATGGACTGAACCAAGGTTCAAACCAAAACATTCTCCCAAAAACCCGGAACCTTAAATTTCCGAACCTTAACCATTCGTTTATTTGGGTTCGAACCAGTGTACCGGAGATCCGAATATTTTTTTTGGTTTTCAGCCCAGTTTCTTAGTAAAGTTCGCTTTCCAGCTAAGAACGCGAAATAAAAAATGATTTTGGTGTTAAGTATATCAAAAAAAGTAGGCTTGTGCAATGCAATTGGCAGGCTACTCTACTGAGTTACAACTGAAAGTGCTGGTCCTGAACTCAGAATCTTTATTGTGTTACTCGGTTGGTACTTTTCGCGACTTTTTGATTCGACAGTTACGGTAAAGTGGCTTAACACATTCATGGTTCCATTAAAAAATCCATGGAAAACGTTTTGCTGACATTTTTTGAGCTCTGCTTATTCGCAGACAGTTGTTTCGTGAGCGCTCGCTCAAAAGTGTGCCTTGTGAGCTGTTATTGCCAGACAAACTCTTAGAAGTTGCTTAACCAAAAACACAAAACAGAAGAGTTGAAAACAAAA
>JAWNNO010006044.1:0-26599 GCA_035044985.1 Lordiphosa fenestrarum
CTCCAAACAAAACAAATATATAAATGTATATATTATATTATATTGTAATTTTGCCCAGAAGTTTGCAACGCATAGAAATATTCATTTCCGACCCCATAAACTATATATATTATTGATCAGGGTGACGAGCTGAGTCGATTGAGCTTTGTCCGTCCGTCTGTACGTCTGTCCGTCTGTCTGTCTGTCTGTTTCTACGCGAACTAGTCTCTCAGTTTTAAACCTATCGAGCTGAAATTTTGCACAGAGTCTTCTTTTTGCTGCACACTACTAATATGTCGGAACCGACCGGATCGGATGACTATATCTCATAGCTCCCATAGGAACAATCGGTTGGAAAACTAGTTTTAGTATGAAAAACTTTTTTCTTTTCAATGGAAACGTCTCCAAACTTTGTAATCGTAGGTTTTATATGTTTTTTTATAATCCTACCAATTTTTATTAAAATCGGACAAGTATATGGTATAGCTGCCATACAAAAGATAGGACAAAAAACAGTCTTAGTTAGAAAAACTTTTGTTTTTAATGGTAGCATCCTGCAATTTTGCATTTGTTTGTTTCTAGTGCTTTTACATAATTCTAAAAGTTTTTGTCCAAATCGGATGACTATATCATATAGCTCCCATACGAACGATCGGTCGGAAAATGGAAAAAAGAGTATTTATTTGAAAATATTTAAGCGAGCACTTGCAAGGGTATAAAAACTTCGGCACAGACGAAGTTAGCTTGGCATTCTCGTTTTTTATATTTACAGGATTACTCGTTTATATAATTCTTTATATATTTAAAAAAATATATAAAAAAAATTCTCAACTTCGTTTTGTTGTGTTTTTACCTTCAAAAATGTAATTGAGCTGGTAATTTGGGCACCTGCCATGGCAGGTCTTCTATCTTCCTTTTTCTGCAACTCAATTCCTGCTTTCCAGGGCTTTCTGTCCAATTTTAATGCTTATCCGTCCTCCCCCTCCCCCCCATGTCATTGAGCAGCACTAGGAAACCTCCTCAGCTTCGCCTCAATTCTAATTGACAGCTAATGATAGTCCATGACCAATATTAACCCAGTTCTGAGGCCGTTAGTAGCTTCCGAGAACGTCCTCTATTTTGCCATTTCTTAAGAAAGGAAGGCAGGTTGTATTGGGTTTTTGAATGCATACAGGCGAGAGGTAATGCATTAATAATGGACGTAATAATGAGCATTTGCGCCACTGGGGTATCCCCCAGATACTTTCATCCACACGCACTCACACATCCAGCCCCAGCTGACTCATGCGCTCTGACTATTTCTCTCACACCCACACATATAGTACACGCTCTCGCCAACTTGATCACAAATCTGATCGGTGGTTTGGCCTTAACCCTCCCCTTCACACGCACATGCGTGGCCTTTGGACCAACCTTGGCCATCATCATCCCCTATTTTTAGTCTTCGTCCGTCAAGTCAAACCCCTTTCCGGCTCAGAACTCCAATGCCATCCATGCCCAGCAGATGCCCCAATACCAGCTCAAAATAAAGAAATTAGTTTTTCATGGTGCTGCTCTTAATAATACACAGTTTCATTTATTACTAATACCTTCATAGTTGACTAAAGCAAAAATAAAATAAAACAAAATAAGGAAATTAAATTATGCCCAAGTTTAACCAAAATTTAGGAAGAAAATTGTATATAAAAAAACTAAGAGTAAATAATGCATTTCAAACAGAGTAAAAAAAAATATAAAATATAAAAAAAACTATAAATATAAGGCATATATGTATATAAAACCTAGATTTAATACTTCAATTTTCTAATATATATATATATCAAGAAAACTAACTGGTATATTATATCAAATTATTATTTTTAACACGTGAATTTTAAGGCTTGAAATTCATCTTCAAAAAAAAATAGTTCTGCCAATTTAATATGTGCATATTTGCAGCCAGAAGTGACAACCAAAACAAACAAAAAAAACCAAACTGCGATAAAGCAAAGCTGCGCTTTGCACAGATGCACACAGGCAGCTAGCTACGATTGCTGATCGCCTGGATTAGTCGCTCATTTGGTTTGCGCGTGTGCCTAGATACTTATGGTTCTCTTCAATTCAAATATGGTTATACGCACTTACCTCGTCGTGTGATGAAGGCGCCAGCATCTCAGGCCGAAGGTTTGCTGTGGGAGGAGAAACACAAAAGTACCGAAACCACGCTGCGCACGTTCGCAATCACAAAAAAAAACCGTAGCTGCTCTCTTTGATCTATGTTTTTTTTGTCTTTTTTTTCTAGCAATTCTAACTGCACTATTTCCCCGCCCCTGCTGTCGCTGTCACCAAGGCTGTCCAGTGCGGCTGCATATCTTCGGTCCTCTTCGTCGAATGCAAATGTCTTCGACGTGCTATGTCGATCTCGCCTCTCCTGTTGCGCCTGTTCCTCTCTGCTCCAGTCCTCGCTGCTTTGTTGGAATCGGTCGTTGACCTGGCATCCGAACTCGCTGTGGTTTTTTCTGCGGTTTCTCCAACTACAGCTGTTTCCTCCAAACGCTTTGCTCTTTATTGGCAAGCTGTTGGCGACTTCTTAGGTGCCTCAAATGGACTTATTGGTGGTGCGAGGGGGTGAGGGGATCCAGCTCCATCCACATTTTTGAGCGTACGAAATACAGATACCCTCTGGCTCAGCAAAAAAATAGTGATTTTCACAAATAAAAGGAAGAGCTGAGTCTGCGCAGCTAGTTGATTTCGATGGTTTTTAATGTCGCGCATCTCGCGCGATCAGAGATACAACTACGAACATGCGTCCGGCTCGATTGTTTGTTTTTCTTGCGTTTTTAAATTTTAAAGCGTTTTCCGTTTCCTGAATTTTATTCGCCAACCGCGCTAATTGCCAATTCAATCCCAACTAAACTCCAATTTCTTCTCCCACTCCAGTCCAGCCTTTCTTTTTGGTCTCGAATCGGAGTCGCTCGTCGACACCAGATATTTATATGCCACAGTCCGTGTCAATAGAATAATGCCACAACAATTCATACATTAAACGTTCGCAGCAAAGCTATTTTGATGCCTCAAAGATGCAAATGCAACCCAATGATCTGAAATTGCAAGTTGACTTCGCTGAAAATTACAGAATTTTGTCGCAAAATGAGGTTCAATCTGCCCATATCAGTTAATCACAAGCAACATTGTTTACATGCGTTGCTTGGTTTAACAATTGCGCCAAGTCCTTTTGCATTGTAAGTGATGAGTTGTCGCACAATAAAAATCCTTTTTATTGTTTTATAATAATAATTATAACAAAATCAGAAAGCTTCATTCTTTCAATAGAATAAAGATATTTTTTGATGGCTGTGGAAGTAGGGTTGTCGATATTTTATCGATATATCAATATTTTTGTTTGACGATAAGGGTTATTCCGATATGATATTTTTTGTGCCGATATATCGATATATCGATATTTTTAAAATCGCTATATCTAAAAAAAAAACTACCATTAAACTTAAAATCGGTCGTTCGGTACATCTGTGTTAGATTTTATATTTTTCTTAGCATATAAAGACTGTAACAATGCCCATTGCCTTCTAGGCAGTGTTAGGGGCCAAGCCAGTCAGGACAATCGGGCCGGCGATTGCTAGACCCTGCTATATAAGCGCTCCAATACAAAATCTATATTGCTGAATAAAGAAAAGTGCAAAGTAAAACCAGTGGTCGCACTAAAAACCGACAGCGACCATAAAACAGAGTTTGACCAACAAACAATAGTGGAGTACTTTTGATCCAGAGCAACTGGTTTTGTTAAAATCGTTTTCAAACCATTATTTTGAAAAAGTTAGCACCAATCAAACTGTTTATACAATATATGCACTATATGAAGAATTAATATTTCTGTACACACAGTATTAAATAAATAAATTACAATATTTTGCTATTGCTTTGATATTTGAAAGTGATTCAAATTTTGTGAAGTGCTGTGTCAAAAGTACAAGAAAAAAAAGAAATGATTTTTTAAAAAAAAAACTTCACTACTAAGTTACTTTGAAAATATAGCCTGACCTAATAAAAATAATTCAATCCTACATTTAAGTTATGCTATTGGAAAGATCAGATGGAACGAAAACTTGCACTGGTCATTAGTGGTCTTATAGACGTAGACGTTCTGTAATATCTTTTCCTGGATTGTGTTATCTTTGGAAAACAACGATATTATCGATATATCGATGTTTTCTCGAATATCAAATCTCGATATTTTCTCGAATATCAAATCTCGATATATCAAATATCGATGTTGAAAATTTAGATTTTTGATATTATCGATATTGATATTTTGAGATATGTCCGCAACCCTTTGTGGAAGTCAATTTAAAAATAAATTCATTCTGAGAAACATTCCACAATTCGTAAAGAATTTGATGTGAGTTGTTTCGAATGGAACTTTTTCGCTACTTCTCATGAAAAAGGAGCGGTGGACGGAGTTGGCGCTGTTGTTAAGCGAAAAGTTTGGCAACTAGTAAAAGCCCAAAACCTCATCTTAAAAAATGCTAGAGATTTTCACAAATTAGCAAAAACAAATATTGATGACGTTTCCCTAATTTACGTGGGTAAAAATTATGTCCAAACTGTATCTGACAAAATATCAAAAACATGGATAAACGTAAAAAATATTCCAGCTATTAAATCTTATCATTATTTTTCTGGCTATTCCAATGATAGTTCCATAAAAGTAGCTCGAACAGATGGGTCTGTTAAGTATAAGATACAATGTTAAACAATTAAATAAATAAATATAAGCTAATATAAGAGTAATGAAATAATAAATAATTTTTTGTACATTTGCTGGCATTGTTTTCTACAACACACACACGCACACAGAAAGGTCAAATTGAAACGATTGACTTACCAAATTTTCACAATAATAAAGCACAAAGTGACACTTATGAGCAGCCTGCTGCGTCGTCAATTCAAATAAATGTTCTGCAAAGGGACACTCAAATTACCTAGCGTTACGAAATATAGTTAAAAACCTATTCTACACCTGCCAAATTAATACAAAAAATCGGTCAATCCGTTTCGGAGGAGTTTTTTAACAAACATGTGACACGAGATTTTTATACTCTGTACCGAAGGTACATAGAGTATTATAAGTTTGTGCAAAAGTATGTAACATCCAGAAGGAAGCATATCCGACCCCATAAAGTATATATATTCTTGATCAGCATCAACAGCCGAGTCGATATAGCCATGTCCGTCTGTCCGTCCGTCCGTCCGTCCGTCCGTCTGACCGTCTGTCTGTCCGTATGAACGCACAGATCTCAGAGATGGTAAGAGATAGAGGTTTGACATGTATGGGACATATGCTTCTTATGTCTGCAGGCAGATCAAGTTTATTTTCAATTTTGGCCACGCCCCCTCCCGCCACCGCAATTTAGAAAACGTCATATCTCCCACAGTTTTGAAGATAGATGGCTTGTTCCTTCTGGACATATTTAGTTATTATGATAACTTATCGATCCGCCAAAGAAATGAAGAAGATCGGATGAACGGCTTACGAGTTATGATCAAAAGACAAATTTTCTTGGTACAGAGTATGTTATAATCGGGCTTGACCGACTTTCTTGTTATATATTATATATAGATAAAATAATAATTACAAGGTTAAAAGGATTTTTAGATGCATGAATATTTTTTAATTACACAATTTGGCTTGATGGAAAAAGTGTAACGTCCGCAACGTAACGTCCGCAACAGACAAAAATTAAGATTTTTTTTAACGGGACTACTTATCATTCATTTGAAGGGTGGATAGAAATGGTCATATACTCCTCTTAATTTTTTGTATATAAACTTTTTTGGTTTATTAAAAAATGTGCAAATGCACATAAACCTCAAGGTCGACTTCCATTTTTTGTAACGTCCGCAACGAAACTTTAAGCAAGCATAACTTTTTTTCAAAAACAGTTAACCTTTCATTTTAAGATAGGTTTTAAAGAACTCCCAAAGAACTGCATTTCATTAAAATTAACCAATGGGAACGCAAGCTGTGCCAGTTTTAACAAGCAAATTTTCGTACAAATGTAACGTCCGCAACGCAGGATTAGCCCATATCTGGAAAACAGAGTGGCAAGAGTGATAGAAAGGAATACATTATTGTTCGGATCGATGCTTTTACGAAATATGTTTACTTTTACCACACTTTCACGCTCGATGCTAATACCTTTGTTATCGCTTTAAAACCATCGATCTCTTTATTTGGAGTGCCAACTCGCCTGGTGGCCGACCAAGATAGAAGCTTCACCGGTGCTAGGTTTGCCGAATTTTGTTCTTCGTAAAAAATAAAACTCCATCTAATCGCAACTGGTGCTAGTCGAGCTAACGGACATGTCGAACGAGTCATGAGCACCTAAAAAAATTTGATGATCGCGGTTGAGACCAGTAATCGATCATGGCAGGATGCATTGGGTGAAGTGCAATTAGCTCTTAATTGTACAGTTAGCCGTGTAACAAAGTCGAGCTCTTTAGAGCTTTTAATTGGCAAAGTCGCTAGACCGTTGGGTTTGATCCCCATTAATGAGTCTGAAAGTGAAGTTGACATATCGAAAGTATTATTATTATTATTATTATATCGAAAGTAAGAAAACAGGCTGTTAGAAACATAGAAAGTGCGGCTGTTTAAAGCGTTCAACACAAGAAATACAAAACGTAAATATCTACACTCAGATTGAACTCACACAAAACCAAGAAAACTACCTGCCTATCTAAATGTAATGTCTATAAATATATTTCATCAATCCAAAGAGGGGACAGCGGCAAAGAAGCGGCAGCAGCGGCACCAAAGAAGGGACAGCGGTAACTAGAAGCGGCATCGGCAAAAAGCAGTAGCGGCGACGGCAGAAAAGCAGCAGATAAACAAGCGTTTGGGAGGAGCGGCAACAAGGAGCATCATAAGATAAGTTAACCTTAAATTTATAGTTACTTAAAAAATATATATAAATATTTAAAATGCCTAAAGAAGCAGTCCGAGCTGGTAGCCAAGATTTGGTCAGATGGTAGTCTGATCACTAGCGAAAGGATAGTTGAGTTAGAAGAAGATGTAAAAAGTTTTACAGCAAATCATGTTTTGCTAACGAAAATTGGTGTGCTAGACAATGACTATTTTAATAATAAACAGTATGAACAGACAATGCAGGTAATTGCAGAATTAGATACGAAAATTGATGAATTTTCAACGAAGTCAGTGGATTGGGAATATAAATTAGATGCTAGCAAAGACAAGAAAACTAGTGGAGGAAAAAACGTTAGCGGCGAAACGGCAGCTAGTGGGGAAATGTTTAACCCAAAGATAGCCGGAAAGATCGTTGACGAGACCGTCGAAAAATTAATATAATATCTTCTAATAACCATGACGGATGTTCAAAATGGTAGTAGCAAAGAAGGTTTTCTACTCAGAAAGAGAAAAATAGAAAGATATTGGAGACAAATTACTCTGAGTAAGGAAGGGTTTGAAGAAAAGTATACAGGAAATATAAAATTCAGCTGGGACCTTGAGGACGTAGAGTTTGATGTTGAGGAAATGATTTCAGCTTTAGAAATAAAACTAAAAGAAATGGATACTAGTCAGGCGCCCACAAACAAAGAAACGGCAACAGATAAAGTGGATGAACTTCCAGTCTTGCCAAAAATTGCAGTACCAAATATTTTTGGTGACTCAAAAGAATGGGATGTGTTTTCAGATATATTTCTTGAAGTCATCGACTCAAGAAAAGATCTGAGCGCATCTAATAAATTTAATTATTTAAAATCCGCATTACGAGGAGAAGCAAGGAGCATGGTTGCTCATCTGTTGACAGGGTCAGCGGAGAACTATAAGGCTGTTTGGGAGCTTTTAGCCACACGGTGTGAAAATAAAAGAAAAAAATTTTCCGAACAGCTGAATCGCTTCTTGGATTTGCCAAGTTTAAGCATTGAATCAGCTAATCAAATCAAATGCTTTATTGATACGTTAAATGAAGCAGTTCACTTTATAAAGATAAAAGCGAATATATCTGGAGAAGTTGATGTGATTTTTGCTCACATGATTTTAGGAAAATTTGACAAAGAAGCGCTTCAATCATATGAAAGCGATGCCAAACAAGAAAGAAAGTCGGTCAAGCCGATATAACATACTCTGTACCAAGAAAATTTGTCTTTTGATCATAACTCGAAAACCGTTCATCCGATCTTCTTCATTCCTTTGGCGGATTGATAAGTTATCCTGATAACTAAATATGTTCAGAAAGAATAAGTCATCTATCTTCAAAACTGTGGGAGATATGACGTTTTTTCTAAATTGCGGGGGCGGGAGGGGGCGTGGCCAAAATTGAAAATAAACTTGATCTGCCTGCAGACATAAGAAGCATATGTCCCATACATGTCAAACCTCTATCTCTTACCATCTCTGAGATCTGTGCGTTCATACGGACAGACAGACGGACAGACGGACGGACGGACAGACGTACATGGCTATATCGACTCGGCTGTTGATGCTGATCAAGAATATATATACTTTATGGGGTCGGAGATGCTTCCTTCTGCCTGTTACATACTTTTGCACAAACTTATAATACTCTGTGTACCTACGGTACAGAGTATAAAAATTTAAGGAGGTACAAATATTGTCCGATGTAATGGAATATTTGGAGCAGCGGTTGAGTTCTCTTTGTTCTCTACAAGATGAGGAGAAAAATCCAATGCGGAAAAAAAATAATTTTAAAAATTGGGCCGAGACTATACAAAAGAAGCCCTTAAAATTAAGGCAATTGTTCTGCATATTGTTCTCGTCGTCGTCGAGAACTTGTCGCTATCGGTCGTGCTTTTTTCTAGCTCCGCTTTTTCTCGCGTTTGATTTACCTTTTTCTGATCAATTCGAGCATTACTGCCGTGATTTGCTTAAAGTGGTGGTGTAATAACACTAATCAATCTTGGTGCTTAACAACAAAGTCCTGTATTTATTTTTACTTAAGTCCAGAGGCCCGAAAATGTGCGTAATTTCATGTTTTTTCTTAGAGAGAACATACGTATTTTTTTTTAAAAACTTTTGTGGCATTTATTTGTCTATATTTTAAAAAGCTTACAAAATTTTTTCCAGTAAAAATAATACAAAATGGCAGCTCCAGCCCTCACTGACGGCGGTCGTGCGCGGCGGTGGACAGTGTGCGCGGGGCACTCTACAGCCCTGCCAAGTGTTCTGAATCGAAAAAACCAAACAAAATCTTAAAGAAGATGAAATTTGGGGGGCCTTATCGTTATCCGATTTTTAAAAAACCCTTTTTAAAAAAAATGGAGACCCTTTTTAGGAAAAACACCTTTTTTGCCTTGTTTTTTTTGTTTTCACGTTAAAAAAAAAACAGTACTAAAAAACAAAAAACGCTTCGTGAAGGCCCCCTAAATTGAATAAGCTTTAATTAGAGCCGCCAAACGTCGAAATCGGTGTAGTCGTTGAAGCGGAATCACGCCCCGCGCGCAGAAAAAAGGTGTTTCGAGAAAAACGCGCTTAAAGTTTGACGAGCGCGCGCTTCTATCTGTTTTTCGGCCGAAGCGCTCTCTCGTCTATAGGCTATAACTCGTAAAATCAATTAGATAGGGAAATATCCTTTTGCCTACACATTTTTAAGACCGTAAGGATGAAAATAAAGCAATAAAAAACGAGAGCGTAAGTTGAAGTCGGCCCTGCCCGACTTCGAAATACCCGTTACTCAGCTCAGCTCGGATAAGTATGCAACATTTTTTTAACTCGGCCATTTATTATCCGATCCTTTTGTGAGATTGTAGATATTGGCCACATAGACTACACTGCAAAATCTGAGCTCGATATCTTAAAAATTGTGGGAGTTATTCAATATTTTTTATTGCGGGGGCGGGAGTAGGCGTGGCCAAAATTTGAAACAAACTTGATCTGCCTACAGACAATACTAGCTTACGTATACAATTTGGTTACTCTAGCTCTTCTAGTCTCTGAGATCTAGGTGTTCATACAGACGGACGGACGGACGGACGGACGGACAGACGGACATGGCTATATCGACTCGGCTGTTGATGCTGATGAAGAATATATATACTTTATGATATCGGAGATGATTCCTTCTGCCTGTTACATACATTTGCACGACTTTAGTATACCCTTTTTACTCTACGAGTAACGGGTATAAAAATAATTTTTTTTGGTCGATTTTGACTAGAACCTCCCCTTAATGTAAATTAAATCAGCAGCTTTTGCGTTCGATTTGACCTTACACATTGTTGTTGCTGAGTTTCAGTTACGTGCCCAAGTTACTCTCTTGAACACACAAATTGTTGTTGTTGCAGCTTTCTTATGCTCCCGCCCACACACTAGCTCTGGCAATTTTGTGATTTGGTCTAACGGCGCTGGCATATTCGCCGTGCGCTTGCCGTTATTAGCATTGCTCTTAATCGCTCCTAAGCTGATCTCTGCTGTTCTCTTATCACTCTCTCTCTTACTCTGCTCTTATCGAAATCGTTTCAATTACCCGCGCTTAAGAGTCGGTGGCACTTTTGTTTAATAATTGTTGGCAATACTTGGTTTATTTACATTTTGAACAATACTGTTTGCATCTGCGGAATCACATTTCCGCCAGCAAAAAATTTTGAGCAGGCCACCTTCACCTTCGCCAAAGAAGAAAAACGCCCGTCGCCTAATAAGAAAAAATGCAGTCTACTTCTGCATAATTCTGAATCTTTGTTCTCAATTCCAGTGTCTGAGCCCTCTCACTCTCATGTGGTGACGCCATCTCCATCTCCATCTATCGTCACTGATGCCCCTGTAGTAGAATGATCCAGAAACGTTTCTCCGCCCGCCGTTGATGCCCCTGCTGTCGTGATCGAAATCGCTACCTCTTCAATGGCTGCTAATTTCAATGCTACCCTAGCTTGCATTGAAAAGCCCACCTCATCACTCGCCGCTTCAAGAACCACGCTGAAAAACTAATTACTTCCTTCTCCATCCTTTACCAGAACGTTCGCGGTCTTCGAAGCAAGCTAGCCTCGCGTTATACGAAGAGTATGTCGTTTGATGTCGACGTTATTGCATTTTGCGAGACCTGGCTTAGCCCCGATATCTTCGATGCTGAAATTTTTTGCGACAGGTTTACAATTTATAGAAACGATCGCCTCGGCCGTAGTGGTGGGGGTGTTTTAATTGCGGTAAAATCAATTTGGCCCTCTGTAATTGTAGAGTGTCAGGATGCCAATGAAATCGAGTTCATTTCGGTCAAGGTTTCCCTACATGGCTTTAATGCCTATATTACCTGTTCGTACATTCCACCTTCATCTGAATCTTCTACTTATCTGGTCCATGACTCATACATTCAGCATGTGGCATCCCTCTTAAGCGACCGCGGTCGTTTATTGGTATTAGGGGACTTTAATCTCTCTTATGTTTCTTGGACCATTTTGGATGATCCATCCATTCTTTACCCTTTGGATAATAATGAGTTCGTGGACTGCATGGCTGATTTATCACTTGGCCAGATTAATTCTGTCCTAAACTGTAAGAACAAAATTCTGGATTTGATTTTCACATCTGATCCATCTTTGTCTACCGTTACTAGATCAATCCCTTTGTCTTCCCCGGAAGACTCCTATCATCCAATGATATGGAAGTGCCTAAGCCCACTGCTTAATTGGCGTCTCCACCTAAGCCCGCATTTTGCTTTCGGAAGGCAAACTTCTCTACACTAAGTCTCTCACTTTCTCGGTTTGACTCCTACTTCGTCTCGCTCTCCCCTATGGTTCACGCGTCACCTGACTAGCTTAAAAAATAAAAAGGCTCGACTCTTTAAAAAATATAAGCGCTCAGGATCTCAGGATGACTTTGTTAAATATGCTGATGCGAGATCTGAATTTGAACAGCTTAACACGGAGTGTTATAACAATTACTTACTTCGATGTTAGCAGGACTTTCAATACGACCCTAAAAGATTCTATGACTTTGTCTGCTCTAAACGCAACTCCACACAATTCCCCCCTAAATGCATTTTAACAATGCAAGTGCAGATAATGATGGTGATATAGCTAGTCTATTCGCCTCTTTTTTCCAACTTTGCTATGATATAGCTAATTATAGAGGAATCTGTAAGCTCTCTGTCATACCTAAACTATTCGAGCATATAATTACCTCCCAGTTACAACACTTTTGCCAACCCATTCTTTGTCCATCTCAGCACGGTTTTATTCCCCAACGTTCTGTTTCTACTAACCTTCTGGAATTCTCATCAATAGTTCATCAGGGATTTCTCCATCGGAAACAAACTGATGTCGTCTACACTGATTTCAGCAAAGCCTTTGATTCGGTTAACCATAACTTACTTCTTCATAAATTAAGTTTAATATGCTGGGTTAGATCATATCTCTCCAATAGGACCCAGCGGGTGCTTTTTTAGTCTGCTGTGTCTGTACCGTCCACGTTACTTCTGGTGTTCCGCAGGGCAGTCATCTTGGTCCCTTGCTATTTAACATATTCATCATCGCTATACCTCAAGTGCTTTCATTTTCAACTGCTCTCATGTACGCTGACGATCCAAAACTAGTCATCTGTCAAATATAAATAAGAGCCATTTTTTGTACACAACCCAGTCTTAAGTCAACCAGTACAAGATGCACTCTAAGCAAATCGAAGTATTCCTTTACCAGTTCATGGGGCCATCTTTCAAGAGCACATGCAGCAACTGAAATACCTGAAGGCAACATTGGAGGAAAAGGAATTAATATATTTTTAAAGTACGGTTTCCACTACAATCTGTGCTCTTGGAGTGATGATGAAGCCACTGAGGGTCCTGACACATGTACATGTCACTTGCTGCCTAAACTACAAGATGATGCCTTGAATATAATGATTCGCTATTATAAATTAAGAAAGCGTATGTGTACAAAAGACTCACAATAAACAATCAAAATTATGTAAAATTAAATCTTTTTTTTTCTTTTTGTTCTTAAAATTGTAGCTGAACAAGGTTGAAACTAGCTTATCATTAAAATTAAAATCCTTAGTTTGAAGTTACTCAAGAATGACTTTAGCTTTTTCCTTTTGCATTTATATGGGCCTGATAGCAAACAATAATGTCCACATGTACTTGAAAAGAACCCTTGAATTTATTGTTTGTTATAGTCAAATCTTTTAGCATTTGTTTTTAAAAATTTAATAAACTCTTTTTGCTTGAGGTATTTTCCATAAGAGTCAAAATACTCTGCTTTTCGAGCAGTTTCAAAGAAAAAGGACACCCAGTGGGTGCCCTCCTGCATAGATCCATCGGTATTAGCAATAATTAACGCAGGATAAGTAAAAATGTGATAAGGTAGTTTATCTGATGGAAAAACTCCCTTAAAAATTGGTTTTGTTTATAGGCTAATCCGAAAATTTTTGAAAATTAAAGTTGCCCAAATTCCAAATGTTTGTTAATGGAAAAATAGGACACATATTTAAGCTTCAAAATATATAAGCAATATGGTTTTACGGTGGATGGTTTGCTCTTGATAGAGTTTTACCTACACCTACCTCATGCTTGCATTTATTCTGGTAAAAACAAGAAAGAAAGTCGGTCAAGCCCGACTATAACATACTCTGTACCCAGAAATTTTGTCTTTTGATCATAACTCGAAAAGCGTTCATCCGATCTTCTTCATTCCTTTGGCGGATCGATAAGTTATTCTAATAACTTAATATGTCCAGAAGGAACAAGCCATCTATCTTCAAAACTGTGGGAGATATGACGTTTTTTCTAAATTGCGGGGGCGGGAGGGGGCGTGGCCAAAATTGAAAATAAACTTGATCTGCTTGCTGACATAAGAAGCATATGTCCCATACACATCAAACCTCTATCTCTTACCATCTCTGAGATCTGTGCGTTCATACGGACAGACAGACAGACGGACAGACGGACATGGCTATATCGACTCGGCTGTTGATGCTGATCAAGAATATATATACTTTATGGGGTCGGAGATGCTTCCTTCTGGATGTTACATACTTTTGCACAAACTTATAATACTCTATGTACCTACGGTACAGAGTATAAAAAGGTATTTTTATTGGTCAAAAAAGTGAGAAAAACAGTCGTTTCAGTATTTAGCGCTTAGCAAAACTAAAAATTTGGTTAATTTTCTTTTATTTAAGATAAACATCATATTTGTAAGATATCTAATATCCATTATAAATTTTAATTAAAAATAGGTACATTGTGTGTAACGTCCGCAACGGAAAATAGGGTTTTTTAAGTTAAGTTAAGTTTTAAGTTAAGTTTAACCGAATGAATTTCAATAATTTTGTTTTCCAAACTAGCTTTATAAACAGAGTTTTTTATGCACTTTAATCTAATTAAAAATAACAAATACCTTCATTACATTTTTTTTTTTTAAATATTAATGGCCAAGTTGTAACGTCCGCAACGGCATGAAAATACTCAAAAAATTCATTTTAATATTATGAGGTGGAAGTAGTTTTTTATAATGGATTTTTGCCTGCTGAATCTGAATCTGGGCCTTAAAATGCTCTATGTTGCTGAGAATTCGAAAAACTTAACCTCAAACAAAATTCTTAACCTGCGATCCCCCAATATGCAATGGTAGGTTCACCTTTGCTTGCTCATGTAATTAACCGTTTTAAAGCTGCATCTACTTTAAGAAATATCAGATTTGAGCTTCCATGAACATATTGCAAGCGAACAAGGCCATACCCTAAGAGGGGTCAGACGAGCGCAACTTATTTTAAGATGAACTTAAAATTCTTCTCAAACCTAAAATAGTTCCTGAAAATTAAGAATTGGTAAGTAGTTACCAAACAATCCATCTCAACCACACCCCCTTCCCCCTCCCACTGCAAAATTCAATGGTACGTCCATGCATGCAATGTTTACGTACTACATTTTCCGTTGGAAAGCTTTAATAAATTTTTGCATTGATCTTATAGTTCTGCCAAACTTAATTTCAATTATAAACGTGCGTGGTGACAAACTAACTCTTATTTATTAAAATGAGTTCAAATGCAGAAACATCAAAAAAATTTCGTGAAAATTTGAAAAATGATCCTGAAAAACTTTTTGTGTTTAAAACTAAAGACGCAGAAAGAAAGCGAGCACATCGTGAGAAAATTATAGAACAGCTCAAATATAGTGTGTCACTGGCAAAAAAAAATAAAAAATGACAATACACGACGCGTGGCCAAATTTAGAGAGGCACATAAGCAAAATGCAAAAACAACTGTAAACACTGACGAGCCTTATACTTCTGCCCAGACTTTGGCGAAAGCGGTAAAAAAGGTGCATATTGCGCTACCAAAAAGTATAAATAAGAAACGCGCAGTCCTCGAGGTGTTAATAAAAAATATCTTGGCAAAGACAAAAACCAAAGTGCGCCACAAACCAAAGCTGAAGATGATGTCAACCTAATTCAAGAATTTTACAAACGCGATGAGATCTCTGTGCAATCTGCTTGTAGAAAAGCAACAATATTAGCTGGAGTTAATCATCTTCCAGTTTCCAAGCGATACATGTTAGTCACTGTGAATCAGGCGTATGACCTTTTCCAAAGTGAGTTTGCAGAGAGTCATATTTGTAGAACCAAGTTCTACGAAAACCGTCCAATAGAAGTTGAGCTGACTGACAAAATACCACATTACATGTGCGTGTGCCAATATCACGCAAACATAGCTTTCTTATAAGAAAGTTTGTCTAAAGTTCTTCCATTTTTTCCATCAAACTTTGATAAGTTTTTAAACGAAACTTGCTGTAATGTTGACAGTGAAATCTGTATGTCCAACGAGTGTGAAAAATGTGTGGCGCTAAGCTTCCTGCTTTTAAGCTGCATTCATACATTAAACGTTCGCAGCAAAGCTATTTTGATGCCTCAAAGTTGCAAATACAACCCAATGATCTGAAATTGCAAGTTGACTTCGCTGAAAATTACAGAATTTTGTCGCAAAATGAGGTTCAATCTGCCCATTTCAGTTACTCACAAGTAACATTTTTTACATGCGTTGCTTGGTTTAACAATTGCGCCAAGTCCTTTTGCATTGTAAGTGATGTGTTGTCGCACAATAAAAATCCTTTTTATTGTTTTATAAAGTTAATAATTAACAAAATCAGAAAGCTTCATTCTTTCAATAGAATAAAGATATTTGTTGATGGCTGTGGAAGTCAATTTAAAAATAAATTCATTCTGAGAAACATTTCACAATTCGTAAAAGAATTTGATGTAAGTTGTTTCGAATGGAACTTTTTCGCTACTTCTCATGGAAAAGGAGCGGTGGACGGAGTTGGCGCTGTTGTTAAGCGAAAAGTTTGGCAACTAGTAAAAGCCCAAAACCTCATCTTAAAAAATGCTAGAGATTTTCACAAATTAGCAAAAACAAATATTAATGACGTTTTCCTAATTTACGTGGGTAAAAATTATGTCAAAACTATATCTAACAAAATATCAAAAACATGGATAAATGTAAAAAATATTCCAGCTATTAAATCTTATCATTATTTTTCTGGCTATTCCAATGATAGTTCCATAAAAGTAGCTCGAACAGATGGGTCTGTTAAGTATAAGATACAATGTTAAACAGTTAAATAAATAAATATAAGCTAATAAAAGAGTAATGAAATAATAAATATTTTTTTTGTACATTTGCTGGCATTGTTTTCTATAACACACACACGCACACAGAAATGCCAAATTGAAACGATTGACTTACCAAATTTTCACAATAATAAAGCACAAAGTGCCACTTCTGAGCAGCCTGCTTCATCGTCAAATCAAATAAATTGCCTAGCGTTACGAAATATAGTTAAAAACCTGATCTACACCTGCCAAATTAATACAAAAACGAGAGCGTAAGTTAAAGTCGGCCCTGCCCGACTTCGAAATACCCGTTACTCAGCTCAGTTCGGATAGGTAGGTAGGTAGGTAGTTCCGGCTGACCCCAGATGGGGTCACACATAGAACTTAGGGTCCTTAATGAGGCCGGGTTATTATTTGGGTACGTTTGTCTTAGAAGTCCAGGAGGATTTTTGTCGTTTTGGCAAATGCCAATAACTGTTTTGGGGGTCTCTTGGCCGCTTCCTCCAAAGAAGAGAACCGTGGGGTGTGCAGAATTTGTAATCTTGTCGTGGCAATTGCTGGGCAGCTGCAAATTAGGTGTTCTAGAGTTTCTGCGACTCCAGGTTCCATACATTTCCTGCAGGTGTCCTCTGTTGTTATGCCTAGCTTTATCTCATGAGCGGCTGCTAGGCAGTGTCCCGTTAGTATGCCAATGAGCAGTCTACAGTCTCTTCTCTGGAGCTGTAGCAGATAGTGCGTAAGTTTTTTGTCTCTTGTCTTGCACATAATTTTAGAGATTCTGCATCCGCTGGTGTCTTCCCACCTTACCTCCGCTTCTTTCTCTGCTATCTCTTCCATCTTGCTATAAAGCGTCTGTATGGAGATAGGTATGTTTAGTGTTTCTTCTTGGCCGAGTACGACTCCGGCTTTTGCAAGACTGTCTGCCATCTCGTTTCCGTCGATGCCCCGGTGGCTGGGAATCCAGTAGATTTGCACCTTTCTGGAGATGCTGAGGGAATCTAGCGCTTCCCTGCTCGCCAGGACATTTCTGGAGTTGATGGAGTGTCCTTGCATTGCCTTGATTGCCGCTTGGCTGTCCACGTAGATATTTATTTGGTTGTATGGAGCGTGAATTTCCGCCAACTCCGCTGCTTTCCTTATTGCGAAGACTTCCGCCTGGAATATTGTGCAGTGGTTTGGCAGTTTGTATGAGAGCTTTATTTCTGGCTCTGCACAGTATACGGCGGCTCCGACTCCTAGGTCCATCTTTGAGCCGTCTGTAAAGAGGTGCGTTGCTTCTTGGGCCAGTCCTGTACGCCAGTCTTCTGGTCCTAATAGTGCAGATGTGCATATTGGGTTGATCTTTGGGATAATGTAGTCCGTGCTACTATTGATCTCTCTACCAACTATGCTGTGTCCATAGCTTTGTAGCGCCATGGTGCCTGTCGCACATAGACGTTGGGCGGTCTTCTGTGCCAGAAGGCGTGCTTGGATGTCCAGAGGGTTGACACCTAAGATGTGTTCTAATGCTTTGGTTGGAGTGGACCTCAGCGCCCCCGTAATACAGACCAGTGCCTGTCGCTGGGTCTTCTCCATCAGCTTTAGGTATGTGGTTTTCTCCGTGGCCTGCCACCATACCAGTATGCCGTGTAGAAGTATCGGTCGTATTACTGAAATGAAAAGCCAGTGCATCAGACTTGGTGATAGGCCCCAAGTGCTACTCAGCATCTTCTGGGATGCATATAGTGCGTTGGTCGCCTTCTTCACTCTTTCTTCCACATTCGCCTTCCATGACAGTTTACTATCAATTACTGCTCCAAGGTATTTGACGTTATTCTTTGGTGTTAGTGTTATTACATTTATCTTTGGTGGAATCCATGGCGGTACCTTGTATCTCTTGGTAAAGAGAATGAGGTCCGTCTTCTCCGCATTAATACTAAGTCCGGCTTCTGTGGCCCATTTTAGTATCTCTTTGAGTGTAGAGTCCATGATTGAGCTGAGAGTCGATGGACATTTTCCGATGATAATTATGCATATGTCGTCGGCATATGCAGTTATCTTGGGTGCTTTCCTGCGAAATTTTGTTAGCAGTTCGTCAACCACAAGGTTCCATAGAAGGGGTGACAGTACTCCGCCTTGAGGCGTGCCGCCGTGTGCCTCCTTCGTCATGGTTGTGGTACCCCACTCGGCTTGTACTCTTCTGCAGCTCAGCAGGTTGTATATCCACGAGTTCAAAGCCTTATGTATTGATACAGCTCTTAGGCTGCGCATTATCGCCTCCGTGGAGACGTTGTTGAATGCACCAGATATGTCAAGGAATGCTCCCAAGGCATACTCTTTATGGTACATTGCTTTCTCGATGGTGGCTACTAGGGAGTGTAGCGCTGTTTCCACCGATTTCCCTTTCGTGTATGCGTGTTGGTTGTTCTCCAAGGTCAGGTTCATGCCTTCTCTTATGTGGAGATCAAGTAATTTTTCCATTGTTTTAAGCAGGAATGAAGTGAGGCTAATGGGCCTGTAGTCTTTTGGCTGCACGTGACTGCATTTCCCCGCTTTGGGTAGGAACACAACACGTGCTGTCCTCCAGGCCACAGGTACATAGCCCCACCCCAGGCAGGCTTCAAAAATGGACTGTAGCCATGGTACGACTAAACCTTTAGCCGTTTTTAGCATGGCGGGAATTATGCCATCCAGACCGGGGGACTTGTAGCTCGCGAACGAGTCGATCGCCCATCGGATTTTTCCTGGAGTGACTAAGTTGGTTGGGATGTTAGTTTGTTGAGTGTTTAAGTCCTGAAGCGTATCTGGCTCGGTGACTATAGTGCAGCCCGGGAAGTGCGCATCGAGAAGAGCGCATGTAGCTTCCTTGCTGCTTTCTGTCCAGTGACCTTCGTCTGTTTTTAGTTGACTCTGCATAGGTGGCTGCTTTGAAAGCAGCTTCCTGAGTCTGGCTGCTTCCGAGACCTTCTCTATGCTGGAGCAGAAGGTTCTCCATGAGTATTGCTTTGCCTTCCTTACTTCTTTTTTGAATAAGCGAAGTCTTATCTTGTACTCCTCCCAGATGATCACTTCATCCGCTTGTTTGGCGAGTTTGAAGCATTCCTGGACGTCCTTCCTCTGCTCTTTCAGTTCTGGGGTCCACCAGGGGGGTCTGGTTCTCCTTTTTGTAACTGTGAGCCTACACGAGGTTTTGTATGCTTCGATGAGATTGACAGTGAGCGTCTTCACGGACTTCTCAATATCTTCCACCGAGCAGATGGGCGTTGACGTCGGCAGTTTTGATTCCACTGTCTTAAGGTACTTCACCCAGTCGGTATTCCGGGGGTTCCTATAGACGTTTCTAGTTTGACAATAGTCAAATTGTTTCTTGAACTGGATGTACTTGTGGTCGGAGAAGGAGGGTTTATCAAGAACTCTCCATTCTGACGCCTGAGTACTGTTCCCTAGGGTCATGGTTAAGTCTAGGACGTTGGCTGAGGTTGGTCCCACATATGTGGGTACGTCTCCAACGTTTTCTACACTTAGACTGGTTTGTATAATAAAATGTAAGAGAGACTCACCTCTGTCGTTGATGTCCGGGCTGCCCCACACAGTGTGGTGTGCGTTGGCGTCCGTTCCGATGACGAGGGGTTGCTTCTTGTAGCTTGCCTCCGCCGTCAGTCTTCCGAGTTCAGCTGGTGGTGCCTCTCGCTCATGCGCCATGTAGCAGGACGCCATAAGAATTGGCTCGTCCCTGCCACCCTCCAAGGCCACAACAGTGAGATCGTCCGTGCTGTAATTAGTCATTAAATACGCATAGATGCCTTTTCTTACCAGAATAGCAGTCCTTGCTCTACTTACTGGGGTGGGGTACAAGATGTTGTAGTTTTGTGACTTTAGTCCGGAGACCTTGTTTCCCGCCGCTATCCAAGGTTCCTGAACTAAAGCCACATCTGCGGGCCCTTCCTCCAAGGTTAGAAGGAGCTCCGCCGAGGCGATCTTGCTCTTATGCAAGTTGACCTGGAGGACCTTCAACTGCATGACTGGTGTCCGCATCCTCCGGTC
This sequence comes from Lordiphosa fenestrarum, assembly GCA_035044985.1. NCBI lineage: Eukaryota > Metazoa > Arthropoda > Insecta > Diptera > Drosophilidae > Lordiphosa > Lordiphosa fenestrarum. The sequence continues at coordinate 20,578 of JAWNNO010006044.1, forward strand.
CCGATGGGTCAGCCTGCAAGGTTGTGTCGCCATCCTTGTCTTCTTCAGCAGACTGTATTGCCCCCGTAATATCGAGGCTGCTGGCTTTTTCGACCATCATGTCGATGCCGAGGTCGTTCTCCACCTCTCCAGCCTCCAGTGTGTGCTCATTAGTGTCCTCGGGGTGGCGTTTCTTGAGACGTAGGTGCACGCTACCTACTCCCCATGCCATCACCCCGAATCTTGGGTAGAGCAGATCCTCGGCTTCCTTGTTGATCTGGAGGACCATATGCTGCCCGTTTTTGTCGGGCTTTGCAACATGTAGTACCTTCCAGTCTCCAGTTGGCACATCACGAGACTGCCACTGTAGAAGTTTCAGCGCCTGCTCCTTTGGTGTGACCCGTGGAAAGAGTACTTTCGCCTTCGGAACGGACGGAATGCAGGTTCTGTCCACAACCTCCAGCTGGGCACTCTCCCAAAGGCTTCCCATGTCTGCAACGACGCTTGAGACCCACTTAAGGGTGGGGTCGTCCTTGCATCTTAGGATTTTGACTCCATACAGCCAGCCTGCTCCGTAAAACGCTACAGGTTGCGCTGCTGGGTCTTCCATCCTTTTAAAAATTTCCTCGAATAGCTCGGATAAGTATGCAACATTTTTTTAACTTGGCCATTTATTATCCAATCCTTTTGAAAATTTGAGAGATTGTAGATATTGGCCACATAGACTACACTGCAAAATCTGATATCTCGATATCTTAAAAATTGTGGGAGTTATTCAATATTTTTTATTGCGCGGGCGGGAGGGGACGTGGCCAAAATTTGAAACAAACTTGATCTGCCTGCAGACAATACTAGCTTACATCTAAAATTTGGTTGCTCTAGCTCTTCTAGTCTCTGAGATCAAGGTGTTCGTACAGACGGACGGACGGACGGACGGACGGACAGACGGACATGGCTATATCGACTCGGCTGTTGATGCTGATGAAGAATATATATACTTTATGATATCGGAGATGCTTCCTTCTGCCTGTTACATACATTTGCACGACTTTAGTATACCCTTTTTACTCTACGAGTAACGGGTATAAAAATTTCATTAAGATCGGTCAATCCGTTTCGGAGGAGTTTTTTAACAAACATGTGACACGAGATTTTTATATATATAGTTAAAATAATAATTACAAGGTTAAAAGGATTTTTAGATGCATGAATTTTTTTAATTACACAATTTGGCTTGATGGAAAAAGTGTAACGTCCGCAACGTAACGTCCGCAACAGACAAAAATTCAAATTTTTTTTTACGGGACTACTTATCATTCATTTGAAGGGTGGATAGAAATGGTCATATACTCCTCTTAATTTTTTGTATATAAACTTTTTTGGTTTATTAAAAAATGTGCAAATGCACATAAACCTCAAGGTCGACTTCCATTTTTTGTAACGTCCGCAACGAAACTTTAAGCAAGCATAACTTTTTTTCAAAAACAGTTAACCTTTCATTTTAAGATAGGTTTTAAAGAACTCCCAAAGAACTGCATTTCATTAAAATTAACCAATGGGAACGCAAGCTGTGCCAGTTTTAACAAGCAAATTTGCGTACAAATGTAACGTCCGCAACGCAGGATTAGCCCATATCTGGAAAACAGAGTGGCAAGAGTGATAGAAAGGAAAACATTATTGTTCGGATCGATGCTTTTACGAAATATGTTTACTTTTACCACACTTTCACGCTCGATGCTAATACCTTTGTTATCGCTTTAAGGTAGAAGCTTCACCGGTGCTAGGTTTGCCGAATTTTGTTCTTCGTAAAAAATAAAACTTCATCTAATCGCAACTGGTGGTCGAACGAGTCATGAGCACCTAAAAAAATTTGATGATCGCGGTTGAGACCAGTAATCGATCATGGCAGGATGCATTGGGTGAAGTGCAATTAGCTCTTAATTGTACAGTGAGCCGTGTAACTAAGTTGAGCCCTTTAGAGCTTTTAATTGGCAAAGTCGCTAGACCGTTGGGTTTGATCCCCATTAATGAGTCTGAAAGTGAAGTTGACATATCGAAAGTAAGAAAACAGGCTGTTAGAAACATAGAAAGTGCGGCTGTTTAAAGCGTACAAGAAATACAAAAGAAATACAAAACGTAAATAAACCTGTAGTTTTTAGCCGGCTCGAGGTCATGTTAATGCTTTCGCATAACTTTAAACGGAGACACAACACCACAAAGGAGGCTGGTAGATCGTACAGCTGTTTCAAGAGGAACCACCCTCTATCATCAGCGATCAATGCCTACCAACTGGACGTTTCTCTAAAGTCTCTCCATGCCTGCGGTGGCATAACCGTTTGGGAATCCCAAAGCAGAATGCGCGCAAAAACATCGAGAGGCAGCGTAGAAACAGACAGTCGCCTTTGTGTGTGTGTGTCCCCCTGGTCTTGCCTTTATTAGTGTGAGAGATACTCTACCCGCTGTTAATAATGGTGACCAAAAAGTTTGTTTGCATAATTGCATTCAAACGGGGGTTTTAGTTGTTGTAATGAAACCATTTAATGTTTAGGCTCATACAACAACAACGCCGTGCCTTGCGTTTTTAGTATATTAGTATAGTATATAACCAGTCACAAAACGTAAATATCTACACTCAAAATGAACTCACACAAAACCAAGAAAACTACCTGCCTATCTAAATGTAATGTCTATAAATATATTTCATCAATCCAAAGAGGGGACAGCGGCAAAGAAGCGGCAGCAGCGGCACCAAAGAAGGGACAGCGGTAACTAGAAGCGGCATCGGTAAAAAGCAGTAGCGGCGACGGCAGAAAAGCAGCAGATAAACAAGCGTTTGGGAGGAGCGGCAACAAGGAGCATCATAAGATAAGTTAACCTTAAATTTATAGTTACTTAAAAAATATATATAAATATTTAAAATGTTGTCCGAAAAATCAATAATACTCCTAAAGAAGCAGTCCGAGCTGGTAGCCAAGATTTGGTCAGATGCTAGTCTGATCACTAGCGAAAGGATAGTTGAGTTAGAAGAAGATGTAAAAAGTTTTACAGCAAATCATGTTTTGCTAACGAAAATTGGTGTGCTAGACAATGACTATTTTAATAATAAACAGTATGACCAGACAATGCAGGTAATTGCAGAATTAGATACGAAAATTGATGAATTTTCAACGAAGTCAGTGGATTGGGAATATAAATTAGATGCTAGCAAAGACAAGAAAACTAGTGGAGGAAAAAACGTTAGCGGCGAAACGGCAGCTAGTGGGGAAATGTTTAACCCAAAGATAGCCGGAAAGATCGTTGACGAGACCGTCGAAAAATTAATATAATATCTTCTAATAACCATGACGGATGTTCAAAATGGTAGTAGCAAAGAAGGTTTTCTACTCAGAAAGAGAAAAATAGAAAGATATTGGAGACAAATTACTCTGAGTAAGGAAGGGTTTGAAGAAAAGTATACAGGAAATATAAAATTCAGCAGGGACCTTGAGGACGTAGAGTTTGATGTTGAGGAAATGATTTCAGCTTTAGAAATAAAACTAAAAGAAATGGATACTAGTCAGGCGCCCACAAACAAAGAAACGGCAACAGATAAAGTGGATGAACTTCCAGTCTTGCCAAAAATTGCAGTACCAAATATTTTTGGTGACTCAAAAGAATGGGATGTGTTTTCAGATATATTTCTTGAAGTCATCGACTCAAGAAAAGATCTGAGCGCATCTAATAAATTTAATTATTGTAGAGAGAGGACCGGAGCCGAGTAAAAGACGTGTGATTGTATTGCGCGTCACTCTCAGAATGCCGCTCGCCAACTTTATTGCTGCTCGTCAGAGCGATTGCGAGAGAGCATCGTTAAGTTCGGGCTTGACTTGACGAACTTGACGATGTATTTACAGTTACTTAAATCTACTTACAGTTATATTGCACAGTGGGTCTTACATGCTAATTATTGCTACAATTCGGCCGTCCTGACGTTGAGGATCTCCTGATACTCGTTGACATACTTCGAGTTACAATATTACTTTGGCCATATTTACTTTTACTTTTACAATTTTTATGCGTATGTTCGTCTTTTTTATTTTCATTACATTCTTCGTTTCTTTTATTTTCTTCTCTAGCTTTAACATTAACATTTTCATCATCATGACGTATACTATTTGTTTCCCAATATTCCATATCTTCATCTGAACTTTTACATGTATCTTCGTCTTCAACATAATCGCTTTTTTCAGTCTCGTTGAGCCATGGTTTCATATTGTGTACCGCCCAGATACCTGAATATGGTATTTGAGTTTGTTGAAAATTTTCTACGTCTTCTATGAAGTATCTATCGTTATCTAATACCTTCGATACAACGTATGGTCCTTTGTATTTAGGAATCAATTTACTAGATACTCCTTGCTATGAGTTAAAATTCCGTACTACGACATAATCTCCTTTTGAAAACACATGGGGCTTCTGACGTTTGGTGTCTACGTATTTTTTATTGTACTCCTGTACCTTTTGTTGACTTATTTCAGCTCTTTGTCTTATCTCTTCTACGACTCTCTTCTCTGTATCTTGAGTACCTTTTAGAATGTTTTCCTTTATACTATCTATGCTAAATCCTTTCTGTTTGACTCCAAAAAGCATCACACTTGGATATTCATTTATGCTCCGATTTTTTGTGTTGTTCAAAGTGTACTCCACTTTGTCTAAGACTTTGTGCCATGGTTGGTTATTCTCTACATCTATTATCTTTGCTATCATCGAACCTAGATCCCTGTTGACTCTTTCAACTTGTCCGTTGGCTTGTGGTGAGGCTGTGGCGACTTTCGTGTGATGAACATTAGTTTGTTCAACAAACTCGTCGAATTCCTTGGACGTAAAGCAGCTTCCTCTATCAGATATTAAATTTCTTGGCCTACTATATGCTTTGAAATAGTCATTTAATGCGTCAATCGCCTCCTTAGAACTCGATGTTTTGGTAGGATATAACCTGACGAACTTAGTACAAGCATCTATTATAATCAATATGTGTCTTTTCTTACTATCGGTGCTGTTAATCGGGCCGTAATGATCAATGTGAATCACTTCGAACGGATTGGTTCCTTTAGGAATGGAATGTAGGAAGCCTTCGGTTTTACCGGATTTGTTTGAAAAAGCAATGCATTTAAGGCAGTTTTGTATGTGACTTTCTACCTTTTTTTTTACGTTCGGAAACCAATAGCTCTTATTTATAAGATCAGAAACCTTGTCAATTCCTTCATGTCCCATTTCGTCGTGGTATTTATTTATAACGTTCTCTTCCATTTTTTTTTGGAACACAAAATACGAGTCTATCACCCTTTTTCTTATATATCACCCCATTGCGCATTTCGTAGTGTTCGCTTTCTTTCTCTGTCAACATATCTTTTTTTTGTCTGATTTTTTCATCTCTTCTTTGGCATATAATAAGATTTTCTTCAAAAGTATTCGTTTCAATTATGAGTATATTGTTGTAGCGACTTAATGCATCCACGTGTTGCATTCGTTTTCCAGACCTATGCTCGAGATCATAGTCATAGTTTTGTAGCTCGAGAGCCCATCTAGCTATACGTGGGTTAAGATCTTTTTTATTTAACGTTAACGTTAGTGAATTGCAGTCAGTTACTATTTTGAACCTTATACCTTGTAGGTATACTCGAAACCTTTTCAGTGCGTTTATAATTGCTAGAGTTTCTAGCTCAAAGCTATGGTACCTCGACTCTGCATCTGTTGTGCGTTTTGAAAAGTAACAAGTAAGGGCGCTGCAGTCGAGTTTCCCGACCACAAAATACCCTGTTCATTTATTTTCATTTATTTGTTTTTGAATTTTTGAAGATGTCATCCTAAATGTAGGCAATACTTTTCTAGTCCTGAGGGCTATTATCAGCCCAACTGTTTCGCTTATAACTCCGGTGTTTTTGGTCCGATCTGATTGTACTTTTCAGAATAGATAGATATTGAGCCTAGCTTGATGTATACTAAACCACGAGGCTCTAACTTGTGGATCTGACGGCTTTTTAGGTCTTGCATTTATAGAGGA